>JAKCWW010000387.1:78890-102239 GCA_026260175.1 Reticulitermes lucifugus
TAGAATAAAATAGAAATATTGATGTATCCTATACAAGCTGTTGTCAAAGGGATGAAATAAATTAAATTTAATTTAATTTAATTGAAATATAGAACTAATCACTGTGTACATGAGGATGGGATCTCATAAAACTTTCACATATTGTTTCTTAAAATAAACAAATTCAATATACAAACAAAACAATGTCAGCATTACAAAAATTGAAAGAATCAAAAATCAAACCAGTTTTCTTAATAGAACAATATGTGCATTACAACAACTTGAGAAAATTGTGTATCATATCACCATGCAGTGAGTTTAAATTTTGAAGGCCTACTGGAAACATGGTCAAATGTTAAAGTGCGCAGTGTGGTTGGATTTTTGGTTGTTTTTGGAAATTTGTCATCGGTCAGTGGAGGTTTGTGGAGCACATGTAATGTCACGGAAACAGACATGGATATGGTGCAGTGCTTTCGATAATGGCATGATGCATGTTGACATAAAGTGACCTGGATGTCCAAGCATGTCTGGTATGGATGACAATGCGTGTTGTGTGGATGCCCTTTTCAGAGAGGACAGATGCATTAAGGTGGTTGACCTTGCCCAAGAGTTAGACATTTCATGGGCTAGTGCATGTCATATTATCCAGGACCAGCTGGATTACAGAAAAGTGTATGCATGTTGGCTGTCAAAGAGCCTCACAGATGATCACAAAGCTCATTGTGCGAGACTTTGTAGTCAGACATTTGACGAGTTATGCTGATCAAGGAGAGCAGTTTCTGCAGTGCATTGTTACAGGGGATGAAATGTGGTTTAATCATGCAAAACCCAAAACCAAAAAGCAGCCATGTCATGGAAACATGTCCTTCAGCAAAAGAATTCAGAGCAGTGCTATCAGTAGGGAAGATCATGGCAGCCATTTTTTGGGACTGTGAAGGTGTGCTTCTTGTGGATTTCATTGACCATGGAGACAGTAACTGCTGAGTGTTACTGTGGTACATTTGAGAGTTTACCGGAGTCCTTTCATTGCAGAAGGCTTGTGTTGCTGCACTACGGCATCATCATTTGGCATGATAATGCCAGGCCCCCATACTGCCAACTGGACCTGTGACCAGTTACTGGTGTTATGGCTGGGAAGTTATGGACCACCCTGTCTATGGTCCAGGTTTCACACCCTTTGATTTCCATCTCTTTTGATCAATGAAATGTACCTGGCTGATTTGCAGCAGATGCCAGCATGAAGTAGGCTGTTGTTTTCTGGCTACAGACACTTAACACTGATTTCTTCGGTGCTGGGATACAAGAATTTGTCATGATGGGACAGATGCTTAAATGTCAATGGTGGCTACCTAGAGGTCTGATATGTACCGTCTGCTACTCATATGCCACATACACACTGAAGTAAAAGTAAAGTTCAGCAACAGAGTGAAACCCAGTGACATCAAGTTTTTTAGATGAAGTAATTAAACAGTTACAAAGCATGCATGTGTTGTGGTGGGGGTATTGTTGGGGAGTGAAGTGAAGTGAAGTGAAGTGCTGTGCAGCAGAAAGGGCCTGTGTGGTTAAGAGGAAGGGTTGAAGGAGAAGGGATGAAACCATCCACTGGATTTCATGGTCATCTTGAAGATGGTGGGTGAAGTGCCTGCCAGAACACTGAACCAGCTGTGTTACAAGACATGGCTACTCCATGAAAGCTCAAATTACACAATTTTTAAATTTTCAGACCATCTGTGCAATGTGTTTTTGTCAAAGAGGAAAGATTTTGCAATTATATTTAGAACTCCATGAAGTATTGATTTTCTAGTGACATGTTCGTTTTTTACATTTTACATTACAGTTATGTACATAACTCTTGTATACTGATGTGAAGTTCTATGGAATTTTAATAAGCAATTGTTCAAATTAAACTTTGTCAAAACTGCTACCTCAGGAACTTGATAATTTCTGAAAAGACAGCTGAATTTATGCTGAGACACTAAACTTGATAGAATAAAGTAAGAATATGCAATGAGCATCCTGCTATCTGTATGTAACTTTTTAAACCAAGGTGGACACTGTAATAGCAGTTCAAGCATATCTTTCTCTACTGCTATCTTTTCCATTGTCATCTTATTCTACATTACCTTGCATGATGGTTTTTCTATAGCAGGTTATGTGCATGACAATTTTCTAGTAAGAATTAAGACTGAAAGACAAATATTGTTTGTTTCTGAGTATGTTTGGTCTTATTTAAATTGGGTTTCATGCTTCACACTATTCCTGCTGTTTTACTGCAGGTTCTGTCAGGGTCTGGAGTGTATGATGGAAGTGAAATTCATGAGGCATCCTCTATACTTGTACATTTAACAAGAGAGGGAGCAGTTCCACAATGTTATGCACCTGATATCCTTCAGATGCATGTTATAGATCACAAAAAGGTATTTCACTACAGTCTTAATTTGTTGTCTTGTATATCATCACAGTTTGTGGTTTGGTACAAAATTCCAGGAAAAGATTGTCTGTTTTTCTGGTTGTCAACAGTAGATTTGAATCCACTAAAATGAATACCAAGATGACCAAGAGACTGGAAGTTCAGGGCCCACATTTTCAGGTTAATTACAGGGGTACCTCAAGACAGTGCAGCCTTGAAGATACTGCAAATATCAAACTTTGCAAGTAATGTCCCAGACTCTATTATGTAAAGAAATATATGTGCTCTTTTCATGAATCGTGTACATTTTCTTTCTTGGCAGTTTCCATTTACATTAGTAACATAACTTATTTACTTTTGAGGAGCTTGAGTTCATGGAAAATTTAAGAAAGATCCTGAACTTCACGAGGTGTTGCTGGTACAACAGTGAGTCATACAGCATGGTCGGTGATGTCAGATGTATGGATTAGATGCTGAGACTCCTTGCACAGGTTATGAAAATGCATCATACAGAACTTTTCAGAGAAAATTTGTGATAATTTGTAGCTTTTGAGATCAACCATGAAGTTACAAGTATTAAAGTTGAAAATGTAGAGGGATGACCATACTGTTAATTACATCTGTTAAAATTAATGTATGATTGAGAGAAGATGAAATGAAATATGTGAAACTGTAGAATTAAAAATAAATGAAACCCAATCTGCAGCACTTTAGTCCTAGTAAGTTCCAGAGTCAACATAGAAGTATTAGACTTGTCTGGGAAGTCACTGAACAGTTTCCGGGCTTTCTGGATTTCCTATATACAGATTGTTTCTAACAGTTCCATTGAATTCTTTGTTAGGGCAGTCCAGAAGAGACAGAGAAGAGGAACGTGCTCGTTGAGTCTGCTAGGATTGCTCGTGGTCAGGTACTGCCACTTAGTCAACTGTCATCAGGTGTGGCACAGGCTGTAGTGTTTCCTGGAGGCTTTGGAGCTGCAAAAAATTTGTTAGTATTATTGAAGTGCATATTCCAAGTGTCAGTGTGAGTTGGTTTTCTCTGTATGCTTATCTCAATGATGTCTTCAGCAATGTCCTGCAAGCTGGGAAATATACACATAGCATAACAGTTGTGGCAAATTTGCTCTGTTGCTGCCTTTTTGTGTTCAGTTTGTGAACATTAAATGTTGATGATTTCAAGTACAGCGTTGATAAATGCAAGTATTTTAAATGTCTCTCCACTTTTATCACAACACACACTATAAGTTTCTGCATATCTTACCAACATATCTACAGTTACAATTAATCGTAGTGCCTTTGCCAGAATATGGAGAATGTGTAGTGTGTGTAATAACAGTAATAATGCAACAACAGCCTCATAGTCTTATTTAATAGGGCAATACATTAAAAGCATGTTTTAATTTGCTTGGTTTCATACTCCCAGCAGAAGTTTTGTGACAAATTGTACACTGACTTTAAACCTAGCCATCAGTGGAGATACTTACGAAAACAAAACGTAAATAGCTTTGACTCTACTTTCTTTGACATAGGCTTACTTCCACTTGTACTTTGGTACTTGAATCATCCTCTGTTTTTCTCTTAACACCTGTTGAAAGCTTTTCTGTTTTATGCCAAAATTTAATGATTTAATGATACTGTCTATGAAAATGCTCACTCAGCACCTGTTTTGATCTGCTGAGAGTGACAGTAATGGTCACACATATCAAAATGTATTTGTGTTGGAAAACATGGATGCATGAGCTGTGTAACTGCTCAGAAGATAACTGCACCAATTTAATCAGTAGGATACTAACTAGCTAATTGGACCCATTATCCACGCAGGTACCTTGTTATGAAACATTTCACAGCTTACTTGTAATGTGGGCAAATGTTTGAACTGCGTTAATGGCACCAGTCATCCATTGATGTTTGGTAACTTAACTTTTGAATGTCATTTTCATATGTAATGTGATGTTGCAGGTGACTGGATGAGAGGTGGAGGAGGTGAAAAGATACTTCCAAGACCTCCTTTGCTCATAAAATATATTTCATTATTAATCAAGTAGGAAAATGTGAGCTGCAAGTTCCCTTATTTTTCCCCATGTCTGTTGGGAGTTCCTCCCTATCTTATCTCCAGTACCCCAAATGCAATTCTTTACACTGTTGTAGGTCCCTGTCAGGCTGTACTCTGACAGCAGGAGCTTGAATAGCTTTACAGTCCTTCTGCAGCCATAAGCTGTAAAATGTTATGTGCAGTCACAGAAAGTGCAATTCTGCATGCTATTGCGTGTCTCTATCAGGCTGTACAGTGTGACAGGGACTTGAACAGCTTTAAGCTATAATATGTTCTTGTGTAGTCACAAGAAGTGCTGTTGCATGTTTGTATCAGGCTGAATGATGACAGCAGGACCCTTATTAGCTTTACAGTCCATCTGCACCTACTGTAAGCTATACAGTGTTTGTATGCAGTTACAAAAGAATTCACAAAATGTTTCCTTGGCTGCAGTTACATTTTTTGAAAACTTTGATGTGCCAAAACTGTGCATGGACAGAACTGCATTTTAAATACTACTTGAGAACTCAGCAAGTCATTACCCACAATTTGAGACACCATGGATTATGCCACTGCTGAGAAATTATGCGTGTAATTGTATCAAACACAGAGATATGTGTTTTCTGGCAAACAGACCAGAGATGAATGTTTGTATTTTGGCAGGAGTGACTTTGCTGTTAATGGTGTGTCTTGCACAGTAAATGAAGATGTTGTGAGAGTGTTAAAGGATTTCCATAAAGCTAAGAAACCAATTGGTCTGTGCTGCATTGCTCCTGTGTTGGCAGCAAAGGTGTTGGGCAATGTTGTCATAACACTGGGCAAAAAAGGTAAGAAACAGAATTGTTTGTTGTTATTATCCATCAGTTCAAGGATAGGATGGTTCATGGGTTATGTAGTGATTCTTTGTTAACTATAGTGGTTATGAAACCTTGAGTGAAAGGATGATTATGTGCAGCGAATTATGAAGGAGGGGGTGGATGTAGAAGTGGTCATGGCCTATTTTTCAAGGCAGTACCCCAGCAATCACCTGGAGGAATTCAGAGAAATCCTCAGCCTTAATAATTAGTGCTTTGACTGAGTTTTGAACAAGGTATCTCCTGAATATGCAACAGAAGTGATGTTTTACAGTTGAGAACAGAGGGTTGGGATTTTGGTAATAAAAAATACAGATTTTAAAAACAAGGAAATTGTTTCTGGGCCTTAAAAATAATGTCTTTATTTTTGGGGAGACTTTTGTAAGTGAAAATATGTGTGGACAGAATTAAAACATTTAGTCACTGGGAAACATAACAAAATTCAAGTTCCAGTCAAGAAAAGTAAGTATTATGATAGAATGAAAAGCAAAGTAAACTTAGGAAATTCTTTTTATAGTTTGTGCATCTTAATTTCTTACAGTGTTTCTGTGGTTGCAAAACTTATTGTAATTTCCGTGTCTCACTCTTTACACACCCCAGACACAAATGTTAAACTATCGTTATAAATGGCAGTACATAAGAGTTTGTTGTCTTCTAGGTTATTTCACTACATAGAATCATATTCAAATTAGCAGTGAGTTGGAGGAACCTTCTACCTCTATCTACAGGTCTCCACTGAAGATAGAGGTGGTTACCATGTAGTTTTATATGTTATTACCAGTGTTGCTCATGAACTGCCCACATAACTAAACAGTGTATGCTGCAGATGTAGAGCGCACATTCCTCTGAATGGTACAAAACTGTATGGTGTCATAACTTACAATACTGTACATAATCTTCAGTGTCTGTTTGTGTCAGTTGCACAGGCATTAAATGTTTATTGATGTTGTTGCTTACTACCGTTTATTGAACTGAGCTATCGCTGTGGTATCACAGTAGTATACAATAGAAGAGACGTGGTGATACATGCTTTCATTTCTATAATCTGAATTTAGTGATAAGTAAGAATAATTGAGTGTTTATTTCTTGCAATATCAGTTAAGAGGTTAATGTTTAAAGAGGTGATAAAAGACTAGTTTCTGAAAATTCTAAACTGTCATGGCCACCCAATGTATGCAAGTGTTACTGCAGTCTGACCTTTGTACACCTTAATGTCAGCACATAAGACACTTGAAGTTGTAATTGAAATGAACTGAATGTGTAAGTAATAACAAATGTGAGTTTATAACAAATTAGAAGATATTCTTTTGAATCCCAGTGGGTATTATACTAGTTTATAATACCAAAAGTGGTCACTTTCACAGTAACAGATCTGAAAATTATTAAGCAGTTGAGTATTCATTTCTGATAGCTCTTTTTCCTTACAGATGATGGGAAGGGGAAATGGCCACATGCAGGTGCCATTGATGCTGCTTGTGCAATGGGTGCTAATGTTGTAGAAAAGGTGAGAATAGTTACCTTTCTCTTTCACGTCTGCCAAGGCTTTCAAGTGTTGTAGTAGGAAAAATTCTTAACTTCAGATTTTGGGGTTTAGCCACTGCATATGTTGAAGGTGTTAGAATATCAGCATACATTGCAGTTTGCATCGTTAGAGTGACTGTGGGATGGAGGGAGGAAGTGCAGTGATGTATAGGTCACACATTGGGAGTAAGGATGGCTTATGGGTTCTGACACTGACCAGTGGAAAGGGGCCATGTGTTTAGGAAGAAGGGTTGGAGAAAGATGAGGCCAGATATTACTCAGTTTGTATCAGTCTTCATAATCTAAACACTATAGTGGGGGATGCTGGACTGTTTCAGTGCCGGTTGTGATCTAGATTTGATTACGTTTGTTGAAATTTTGAGGATATTAAAAGACTTTGATCCCATCATGCTTAGTAGGTAGCAAGAAACCTTGCAAGTCAGTGAGTTAACATATCTGTCATCGGGGATAAATGAGTTGGACATAGAATACAGTATATTATTGTTTATTCAAGCCACAAAATGTCATTATGTATTCTGCAAATTAAGTGTTTATTTTAGACGTCTTTTATTTATTTTGAATTTCAGGATGTGAATGAGATTGCATTTGATGATAAGAATCTTATTGTGACAACTCCTGCATTCATGTATGAAGGCCAGTTCTTTGAAATTTACAATGGTATTGGGAATATGATTAAGAAGCTGGTACAGCTCATCAAGTAGGAGGGACATATATCTGGTACAGGTTGTGATACGCAGTTATGCAACGGCTATCATTGAAGGTAACTGTACTAGTAGGTCATGAGTGCAGTGTGGGTATGCTCATATGTGTTTCCAGCACTCAGTGACTAAAGTGAATGCATAATGGGGTGGTCATGGTTATCAATTACTTCATTTGTTTTATTGGTGTAGATCCATACTGAATATTGTAGGATGAATTTAAGCATGTTTCATGGGTGGAAACTCATGCATATGAATCCTCATCTGTGTACAAATGAATAGAAGTGGAGAGCAAAGTGATTCAGGTCAGGTTAGAGATAATGGAATGTTACTAAAATAAATTGTGGAAGGATTTTTAATGAAGTGTTACAGAAATAAATTGTTTATTCAGACAGGCATCAGTTCTGTGATTCATTCTGTGTGTATGATCGGGGTATAGTTTTTATTATTTTATTCATAATCCTATCTACAAAAAGTCAACAAAAATAATACAACAGTTAAACTCAGTCATACAAGACTGTAGTCAGTAGGATGTTTTGCATTTCTAATCCACCAGTTTCTGCCTCACAGAGAACATAGTCTGTCTCCATGATGAGGCCAGCTGGTTAATGCTGTTTGGGAAATAATGTGTTTACTGCGAGAAACGTAGAAACACATAAATGTACTGTGTGGCAAAATGCAAAGTTTTTTAATGTTACAACATGTGGTTTAAATTGTTAATAATGGGAAAACAATATAGCATTGGTAACAGTGGTTGTATGGACTGGAATTGATATTGTATAATGCAACAGAGATATGGTTCCAAGCCCCTCAGGAATGACCTAGTTGCAGTATGGTTCTTAATGGAGAGCATAAATTCTAAATTGTAGGAAAGCTGTAATACTGGTTATGAGGAAAATATAAAATAAAACTTTCTGCTAATTAGAATAGATCAGAGCATGGTATTAGACCCTAAAGAGCACAGCTGTATGGATGAACATTTGATGATTAACACATACAGTGATTGTGGGTATTGTAATGGTACCCCACCCTCCATACAGGCTCCATCCCTACCGTGGCTGGTTTCCTACCTTAAAATCCAGATTTATTCCCTTGAAAATGAATATAGCTAAGTGACCATGAAGTGTCACTCATTTGTCATCATATTTATTGTCTGTGAAGAATCTTGACTTCCTGGTAGCAAAATGCAATGCTTATACAGTACACTGAAAAATACATTTTACAAAGTTGTATAATGTGTTGTGTATATATTTTTGTATCAGGTCAAAATAAACTCTAGTTGATCTTAAATGAAGATTTATACAGACATAGTTTGTTTACTTTGTTTACACTGTCTGGGAATTTCACTGTATTTTGTAGCCATAAAACAGAAAAAGTTACAATTAAGTGAGTGAACATGCAGAAATTTTGGGTGCATTTGGGGGTGGCAAAAAACATTGCTGCTTACATCTGATGACACAATTACAGTGAATGTGTTAATGTAATGCAATACTAATTTCTTAAAACCCAAAACTTATTTTTGCATACCAACAAGAAAATTAAAAAATATAGCCTTTTGGAATATGGTGTCATACCGTCTGATATAAATTTGCCAGCATTTTGGTGCTGCTTCCATCTCCAAGTTAGCAGGTCTTTAAAGACAATGGCAACATTTTTTAAGACAACATGGCATGACATCCCATTCACATCACATTCACAGTCTGTGTCATGAGAACCTCGTGTCTCAAATGGTCTTGTTTTAAACTTCTAAATTTGTCTGTGATGGATACCTAAGCAAGTAACACAAATAATTAATCCACAAGAAAAGGCTGGGGTGTCCTGATAATATGTTGTACTTTTAGTGTACAGTTATTAACAAGCTTTCCATAAATGCATTACATATACTTCCAGTCCATTGATTTTTATTAAAAACAGTGTGTTTGAATTTGGATTGTTCATATACTGCTGTATACAGTACTTTGAATTTATGTTGTTCAAGTAAGTGGCTTTGCAATAATTTTGCTGCCATACCAATTTGTGCAGTGACAGTATACTGCCATACTGGAATCTGTGTAAGTTCACTTGTTCATATTGTACAAGTATATGTTACAGATTAACAGATGTGAATATATTGGTATATTTGATCAGAAGTTCTTTTGTTTTCAGGAAATGATACAGTTTCTTCAGTACAATATTTCCACCAGCATTTCAAAAATTATCTGTCTTGAGAGATGAAATGTGAATTTGAAATGGATTGCAGTAGTGAATGCTATGTATTGTGTAATGTATATTGTCAGGTTTTGTAATAATTGTGGCATTACAGCATTAGAGCCAAATGGAAAATCGTGGTTATCCAGGTTTTATCTCTGAATATTTATTTTGTTTTTGCCCTGTAATGATTCTACATTTTAAAGAGTTAAATTCCTGAGTACAAATAGCTTCATTTTCTCTGTTTTGTATGATTTAAAATTTCAGAGCCAGTGGGAATGAACTGTGAATTATGTAAACTACAGTTTTCTTCTGACTGAATTACAATTTGCCATGAAAGCATCAGCCGAACTTTTGCTTCCTTGAAATCATATTGAGTATGGTATTATGTACAGAAAATTCCTGTTAGTGTAAATTGTTTATTTAAACCATGGGTCTGTGGCCTGCCAGGTTGTATTATGTGGCCTGTAGCCACATTTGTAAATTATGTATATACTATAAAAATTTCACAATAATTTAGGCAGTTAGGTATACCACGTATTGTTATTTTTCCACATGCGGCCCACAAACTAGCCCACAATAATGGGTTTGACCCTTTGCCATAAAAAGGTTGGATACCCATTATTTAAACCATCATGTTGGTTGGTATAAAGCAACTTAACAGTGTTGATGCTTACACTAAAGCTCCCATATTTTCATTACATACCTATTCGACCACAAAGGAACAAATTTCCTCAGTTCAGTTTCGAATTCCCAAGCTACATTACATTTGCAACATTGTCTGTGCACTGAACGTTGAATCTGCTACTTCTAAATAAACCAGTTTATGGCCCTAATTCATCAGGTACAGTCTTGGCAAGATTGCAGATTTGTAGGTCGTATGTCAATATTGCATGATCATCATCTGCCATTTAAAAATAGTCCTCAGCAACCTTTACAGAATGTTAGGAATTTCGGTTGCAGAAAACTAACTGTGGAAGGGTTTCATTTTGGAATATAGGCAGGTGATGTACAAGCTCTCAAAGGACACAACACATATCTTAATATCAATGTTCTTCAGCTTAGTGCTAGAAGGGGTTCATATAGATCTTTTGGATCTGATGATGGGGATGTTGCCTTTGTCTTCTTAATCTTTTGTTTATTGAATTTATCTTGAAATGCTGCAAGTTTCAGTTTAGCAGCTGACACTGTGCTAGAACCTTTCTTCTCTGGTTTTTCAGATGGTGGTATTATAGTTGTCTCTTCCTCAGGCACTTTGAGTATTTCTTGGTCTTCGTGATCTAGCATTTTAAGTTGCTCAATAATATTCTTGGGCTTTGAGTCTCCAGGTACTGAGCCTTGCTCATCATGTCCATCATCATACCTGCTACTGTTCTTATTCACATAGACAACAACATACTCTGAGAATGAAGATTTTGTGGGAGTGTTAATATCAGCAAAATCACGAAAATTTGCAAAGAAGTCATTGCCACGGTTCTGTTGTGGTCTTGGGTTGGTGGCTCCTCCTCCTCCGCTGTAGAAGGCTGGTCGCCCATGCCCATTGTTGCTATGATAGTAGGGACTAAAAAATTGGTGATTGCCACTCCCTCCATAAATATTGGCTTCCCCCTGGTCATCATCACTGTAGAAGGTTCCACCCCGGATCACTCCAAAGTTTCCAGAACCCAGGAGATTGTTAGAATTGGTTTCAGCAGCAGCTGCAGTGTGTACATATTGGTTGTCCCGGAATGATCCTCCACCAAAACTGATGGGCTGGAAACTGTTATGTTGAGGTCTCAACAATGCTGGTCGCTGGCTGTGGGCTGGTTCCTGGAAGATTGAGGGACGGGAGTGACCAAGTGGGGAAGGTGCAGGGAAGATTGGTGCAAATGAGGGGAAGAAATGCTGACTCATACTGACTACATCCTCTCGCTTTCTGCTGTGTGTAGGAACTGCTTCCTTGTTCTCTTCTTGGTTGGTGCTGTGCTTGTCATCTGGTTCCACATACTTGTCACTGTTATCTCCATAATCTACCTCAGGTTCAGCTTCTGTTGTCTGTGATGAATTCTTGGTTTCTCTTCGTGTGCGAGCCAAAGAACCGACACCAGTACCATTATCTGCTTGTAGCTCTTCTTCTGAGTGGACGGACACAGAAGGGTCCTGTTAAAAGATAGATGAAGCTTTTATCAGTCCACATTACATTCACATACATGTGAAGAAGAGGAGTCAAAGTGCTTGTACTGCTTGTAGACCCTCCTAATTATGTATTAATCAGTCGTGCATTTTCATGTAATTAAAAAATCCACATATCGAAATGAAAAACTAAAGGAAGGAAGGAAGGAAGCAGTCTACAACTTTTACCTGAAACTTCTCATCCCAAAAAAGAATTCCTTGAGATATTGTCATAAGTTTACGTTGGACTTCATGTAAAATCCCTGTTATTTTTGGTCGATTTTAACCAAACCTGGATTTCCTCGAGAGATTTTAGCGAAGAAAACACCAAACCTCGCGAAAATCTGCCCAGCGGGAGCCGCATTCCGTTAGAACAGATAGAGTGGGAGGGAGGCAGGCATGAGGAACGTAACGGTCACGGTACAAAAATGAATAACAAAATCTTTCGAACCGGAATGGAGCCATCGATAGGTCGCGCGTAAAGCGGCGCAGTCAGCAATCGATTATTGACTATGGTACAGTTCGGCCATAAGGAATGGATAAGAGTTGTAAAAGTTTTAAAGCGTATTAAATTGGAAATTTGTGTGTATAATCCGGAAAAGTGCACTTATAAAGTGGTAGAACATTTTATGCGTAAACCCTATATGCGGAAAAATACAACGATCGTGAGATAATTTTGGCGGGATTTAAAAAATCTGTCGTACATAGGAACACTTTTTACCCGGGAAACACTGTATATCTAAGAGGATCATAATCTAAATTATCATCTGTTTGAAAGGATTAAATATCCTATTGCAATAATGTTTGTACTTAGGTAGGGTGACAGAGTGAGCGGGAATAATTAAGTGATGGGACTTGAGCAAATTATGTACACAGAGTGTAGATTTTTTAACCTTCATTCTACGAATCACTGATTTTTATGCAACGACATTATCTGTTTTCTTCACCTGTCTACTAAGCTCATCTCCTAGTTCATGGCGTTGCTGCTGCTGTTGCTGAAAGGAGAGCCCTGTGATGGCCACTGTTGCATGTGGGTGACTCCTGTACCCATCTTCTTCCACTGCCAAACTCTCATGTGGAATTGCTGAGGAAGAAAGGTAATTTATCCGTTGTAATGAAGTAGTAGTAGTAGTAGTAGAAATATAGTTGAGGGACTTTATCCCAAATTGCAGTGACAAGGAAGCAGCAACAGACAATTTTTGCGTTGTAATGAAATGATGAAGTGGCAAGGTGTTACATATCAATAAGTACGCCTTGTTTCCAAATGTATTCATTGCAGCTTTATTCCCAATATTGAAAGTCTCTCACCACAGTGGTCTGTGTTAGATCCCAGGCCAGTCCATGTGGGATTTGTGGTAGACAAAATGGCATGGGAAGGGTTTTTTTTCCTGACTGTTTTGTTGTCTCCTATCATAATTTCATCAGTGCTCCATACTCATATTTCGTTTATGTACCACCGATGTTATATAATGTTAGCAATTGATTGTCATTAAAGAAAACGCCTGTCACTTTTCTCTTCTTTGACATGCAAAAATTATTGTTCCTAGCTAAACGGCAGTACAAGTAATACACTGTATAGAGGCATACATTGCTTTTCTTCCTTATAGTTTATTAAACATACCATATCAGATATGGTTTAAGTGGAAATATAGATCTTCTAATGAAGTACCGTATGTTATGGTGTATGGTTTAGGAAGGTGAACCAACTACATAAGTTCCAAACACCAGTGTATGTTACTGTTACTTGTGGGTAATGGTGCGTTTAAGCAGTGATAGTGATTGCTGGTACCGGTAGGTTACCAGCTAGCTACCTCTGCAGTCCCAGAAGCTGCGGAAATGAAGGGAAGAGAGGGTACTTCATGATTAAAGGGGAGGGGGGGATGGCGAAGGCGGGGGGAATATTTTAATAGTATACCACCTAAGGACGATAGAAATCAATAATTCGGTAAATTTTACATGTTCCTATGATGTGGTGATTCTTATTGCTTTAAAGGCTCGCATTAATACGGAAGCTGCAAACGGAACGAAAAGAAGTTTAGCGTGCTAAAGAAACGCAACACGGTTTGTGAAATTTAAAAGTAACAAGTATGGCGGTGTGTGCCAACTAATAATCGTAGATCATCAGCATTCTGGGATAATTTAGGTATTAAAAAAAGTACGGAGGGAGAGAAGTGAGAACTCGGGAAAGAAGAGAACGTCTTCGATTCCACTGTTGCCAACAGTCTGCAGTTAGGGCAGCGATTGAGATCACTGCAGCGCCTAGCCAGTGTCGCTAATCGTTGTTGCTTGACACATCAGTATTGGCAGTGGTGGTGAATTGCGAGTAACGGTGATCAAATCGCTGTAACTGGTATATTGCTAACCTTGATTTCAGGATTCCGCCGCGATGTTGATGAAATCTGCGGTCTTCTGGGGTATTACGCGGCGTCGTGTGGTAATTGTTTACCGACGTTTCGGGACAACGTATCGTTCCCATCCTCTATGTAAATGTATGTAGGGTGAGCATGGATCGGTCACTTTGTGTCAGGTGTGACTAATATTTCCACTTTTTTGCAAGATTTAGGCAGTCTAGCCCTTTGAGCCCCAGATTTTATTGTGAGCAGTGAAACTTGACAACACACCCTTAGGTTTTCTCGGATTGGGAATGACAACGTATACTAGATTCGAAGGAGATTTGAACCCGCGACCTCAACATGTTTGTCGTAAACTTCTTCCATATGTATGAGTTATGTTAAATCCGTTATTCATTTAAGTGCCCTTCGTATGTTATTTAACTGGAACGTTTCCCTTAAGACGCTGTACAATGCCTGCTAACGTGCGGGTGGAGGCACACCAGGGGCGAGGTTGTTACAAAATGCTGCAGTTGAAGAATGTAGCAATATGGGACAGCTGTGACAAATGGTATGCCATGTAAATGTGTTTAGGCTGGCAGTGAAGTACCTGTCACATAAATGAGGGCCTGGAATAGGAATTTGTTATGGACCAATTTATAGTTCGGCTGCACCAGGCTGGGTGCCCGAAAAACACAAGTGTAGTTGAAAAGCCTACTTGCATTTCCGATACGTAATAACTAAACTGCTGTACTTGTACATACCAGTAGGTTTCTTAGAGGTTGTTTTCTGCGAGTGTGAAACTTTGTCTGTGAGTGAAGGCCTGTTTCAGAAAATGACTTAACGAGGAAGTTAAGATGATCGAAGAAAAAAGATAATTGTGTGGGTGTCATGTATACAGAAGACAAAGAACGCATAACATTTATTTTGGAAATTTGGTGGGAAGAGACATGGGGATAGATAGAGGGATAATATTTAAATGGATGTTGGAGAAACAAGTTGTGAAGAAGAAACCTGGATTTACCCGATTAAGTTATAATTAAGTACTACTGGCTTTTGTGTGATGTAGATGTACCAGCGGGTTTCATAACAGCATATTTCTGTATTGAGTTGGATGACTATTGTCCAAGAAAGGCCTGTATTGTGGAGGTAATTAATGATATTGTGGCATTCCAGAAATCAGACTGTAATCAAACGCCAGATCGAGCGAGGTCACAGGACGGTAACACGATTGACTCGCTGTAGGGAGTCTCGGATCTCATGGCAGACAGGGACAGACTCTACTGATAAAGGTTCAGTAAGGCAGACGTACAATTGGCAACTTATTCCATGCAGAAGTCTCTCTCTCTCTCTCTCTTTTTTTTTAGAGCTAACTCAACTAGCCAAGAAATTGCCCTCCAAGTATTCGTTACCGTGTTCACAAGAGCACCCCAAAGTTGAGTCATGATCCAGTTGACATCATACTTTATTCCTTCAAGATAAATTGTAATACTGTTCTGCCATTTACAAACTAGTTCTTTGCGTTTTTAACTGTCTTCGTTGAATTTTTTGTGGTTCTCCTCATTCCCTATACACAAATGCTGAGACAATATCTTTTCTTTTTTTGTCCTTCGTAATTCATCATTTAATTACAATCGTTCTGATTCCGACGCTATGCATTTAACAAAATGAGATACACAAAATAAACACGATCATTTTAAAATCTGACACGCTACATAACCTCAGCTATTGAAGCAGTGTCTCTGTATTACCAAAGTAACTGTTGGCCTTTCCATTCTTCTGGAATGAAGGAAGCTCACGTTGTTCCACGTAACTTGTTCCTGGATTTCCGAGAGATTGTAGGGACGGAGTCAAACGCGCTGGGTCGTCCACCTTTCTTGCGTCTGAAAACAAGAGATCTTCAATGTCTGTAAGAGCCGTATAAAGTGATGGAGTCACAACACGTCCACGTGGAAGAGAAGCATTAACGTTAACCCATTTGGGTAATATTTGATTTTGTTTCTTCAAAATACACAAAAATACCTCGGGATTGTTATAAATCTTCGGTGCCAGAAACTTCATCCGTTGTCTGTATGTAAACATTTAAATTTTCATAATGTCGTGCTCCTATTCCAACAGCGACTGGTACGTTCTTGAAAACCCCGCTGTTGGTTTGTATTAAAGTACGGAGGAAATATGAGGTTTGTTTCTCCATGTCTGTGATTGCACTCATGAAGACCTCTGTAACTTGCATATTTCTTCACTAAACAGAAATTAAAAATTCAGTAACGTTAGGAGAATGTGCAATAAGGTACTGGGTAAGGTAACACCTGAATAGAAATATTACTGCGTGATCCGAATCACGCGAAGTGAATGCGCACCCTACAGTGACGATTATAGGGGAGAGGGAGAGAGACTGATGATCAGCGCAGAAGTGGAAGAAATTACACTTCCATGGAAAGCCGTGTGTACACGAATTATTATGTCGCAGCTGGAGATTTGGTGTGCAGAAGTAAGCCCATTTGAACACAGAACCCGTGGTTGTAGGGGTTTTGGTGTATTGGAATGTAATGCACAGGAGTGAAGTTATGACTGGATGAATCTGGCTCAGGATCAGATCCATTGGCGGACTCTTGTGAACACGGTACTAATCGCTTGTGTTCATAAAAGGCGGGGAATCACATGGGCTGTCCTTCTTCGTGGATTTCGTAAGGTGGTTAATTGGCTACTCAGAAACTCTGGGCCTACAATGTAAGAAGTGAGGGCTTAATTCAGGCTGAAAAAAAAGAAGAAGAAAGCTTTGGTGTCAGGCTTTAATATATATTTATAGACACACCCTGTAAGTTTAAGGCTGTGTTCACATACAGACACACTCGGATTTATGCAGTGAATGCATCTCTGAAAACCCCGCGAAATGCGTTAAAGTGTAAATTACAAACTTTTCTTCCATATACTTAGTGCTAAGAATAGAAATTAAGTTCCTGAGCGGATACGATTTAGTGGTAGATTTAGTGACAAATCCTTTTTAGTGAATTAACTTTTTAAGACCCAGTGGTAAATATATACCACCTGCTGTAACATTAGGAAACTGTGCCACTTGCCGACACAGTGTATTTATGTGGTTCATTTGATTCTCAAACAAATGCAGATTATTCCCCTAAATAGCATTAAATTATTCGTCTTTGTAGTGGAGGTGGGCTGTGTTCTCTGTGAGATAGCAACTGAAGGAAAAGCAAGTATTCAGAGGATTAAATGTGAAGCTGTCCGACCAACTGAACAGTGGAAGTTAGAATCAGAGGGAACTCCGTACATTTAAGAAGACGCGTGTAAGCGGGGTGTTTCTGAATCTGGAAAATAAAATACATAGGACCAACTGAAGTTGCATGAATCTGGTAATGCGTGTGCTCGCTAATCTCGAAGTATTACAGTATAACTGCCGCTCGGCCGAATGCGATGGTAAGAATAAAATTGCCAGTTCGTAAGAACCACAGAAACAAACCGCGATTTGACTGTTGTTGAATGGATTTGCGTCACTTTCACCGCTGGCTGGGCAGGATCATGATCCAGCAAGCAGGTCCGTCATCTGCGAAGTCGCCGCCACAAAACCAATGAAGCAAAGAAGCGGACAATTGTCCTGTATCATTTTAGCGGCTAGTAACGGATACGTAACGAATGTAACATGCTTATACAAGTAGGAGCGCATGTCTTAGGAATGTAAAGTGATTACTGTATTATTACTATTATTATTATTTTTTTTTTCGTGAATTGGTTATTTAACGATGCTGTTTGAAACTGCAGAGATTGTCCAGCGTTGAATGAAATAAGGTGGCAATAGGGATATGGGAGAGGCGGTCGTGATCTATATGAAGGCACTATCTCGACATTTACCTGGAGGGAGTGAAGAAAATCATGAAAAGGAAGTTTACATTTTAAGCCCTACCACAGCTTTTTCGGTGAGAAATTGTAAGGCTGGAGTTTGTGTTGTAGCCTGTACTCGCAAACGTCGGCGCTTTTCTGGAGAAACTGGCAGAGGAGAATTATACTGAAGAGTCGAGTCTTCTGGGATATACCCCGTGTCGACTGGTAAATATTTACCGACGTTTCGCAGAAGCTGCTGCCTACATCTTGAGGGTAGTCCAAGAAGAGAACAGCTCTTCATGGCTACCCTGAACACATTTATAACTGCAGTCGGTAAAGAAAATTGTTATTCAAGTACAGTCCGATCCTGCAGTCATCATACTAACTCACGACGCTAACCCATGAGCTAAATTTTAATTGACTCTTGGGTTAGTAGCATACAATTTGTAACACATGAATGTGTAATAGGAAATTAGCCTTTGTGAACTCCACCCGAAACCCACCTTTTTCTTTCAAGTCAATTTAATATTTTAGATACGGTATTTTTTGCATTAGTTTAACTTACGTTATGGTTGGAGTTTAGGTCACAAACATTGTACTTATTACATGTAATACCTTTAAGTAGTTCATCTTACTGCTATAAGGTAAATATAGTTCCTTTAGTTATATTTATGATTTAGTTTTGTATTTATACCACATAATGAACATTGGAAGAACTCCCGTATACGTATACAGAGTGTTCCTTTTATATTTTCCCTGAGAAAGGCAGCTTTATCATATAGATAAATTGTATCCGCAGGGAATCCCATGACAGCTGCCGTGCTTAGGGATGCGATAAAAAGGAATTTCTATATTACATTATACTCATTGTTCACTTATTCATCCGGCTGTACGCTATTTGGTGACGAACACGATTACCGCGTAACGAGAACATTGAGTGTATTGTAATACGTAGGACATGATAGTTTTACCAAGCATAAAAGAGCCGGAACGTGCCAGTAGGATGAAAACCACGAAATTTACAACGAAAATAAATTACGAGTGTCCTCATAATGTGATTTTACGATTTCCTTGTAACTTCGAAGAATGCGGTGGCAGATCTAATCCGAGACAGAGGCCTGACTGTACTGTGTTTTCTCAAATTATACAGTCGTCAGGTTGATTAGAAACGGTGTGATTGCGTTTTTACGTCTTGTTTGATCCACCTTCTTTTTCGCACTAATTCCTCATTGTAGACTTCCGGTGGTCCGCAGCTGGACCACGGAGGCTGCAGTTTGATACACAACGTTCCCACAGTGCTGTCTGTGCCTCTACCTGATTCATGTCACTGTCCCAAGTTTCAATTCTTCTTTGTTTCGAAAGGAAAAGTTGCAGATTGGGTTTTAAGTTACAAGACGTGATGCTGCGTAGTCTGGTATCAGGCTTGTGATCTTTCCCTCTGCTGTGCGCGGCTTACCCTTCTACCCTGAGGATGGACGCAGTATTTTCCTCTGAAACCTTGGTAGATTGTTACCGACTAGACAGCGTCACATCCTAGAAGACAGTCGATTTCGGTTATCGTCGTGAGAAGTTCAAAATTTCGCACTTGTTTTAAATTTCATTGTGGCTAATCAAAATGTTGTGGAAATTTTAATTGTTTTTGAGGTATTATGTTTACTTTAGAATAAAAAAGATTAAATTGTGGTATCAGCATATTCATGAGTCTGTCCTCGTTACTAGAACTCTGTTTCAACAGATTGATGTATTTTCATGAATCTGGTATGAACATTGCACTTGGTGGCCACCACGCCTTTGTACTTTTTGATTTCCAATTATAACGATGGCAAATGCACAAAACTTCAGTGTAAAGTTCCTGACGTTCTTGGTTTCATATCAATAACAAACGTTCTACCTGGGCATATGGAATTTAATTTGGTTTTGGAGAGATCGTGAACATACCTACAGACTTTGTAAGAAATTATCTTTTTGCATTAAACATTGCGTGTTGTAACGGTAGAAGCTTTGCAATGGGCTCATTCAAACTCCAAGAAATCATATCTCGTGTCTTACGAGATTGACAGTACTGTCGTAAGAATGAATTATTAGTCGATACATGTATGCTAGCAATAACCCCTTTGGGGTGGTTTGTATTAGAGGGATTGGAAGGAAATACAAGAGCGGGCAGAGTGGGAAAAATAGAGCGGCGTCTTCCACACCATTTGTGGAACTTATTTCCGTAGCCGTAGTATAGTTCGTGAGAATGCTGAATTTCTCAGATGAACAGGTAATGTCTGGCAGAACTAACCCTTTAGCTAGACTTTTAATTTTGAAGTTGTATGCCCATTATCGTAGATTTGCCTTTGAAGTACGAAAATTTGTTTTTTTAAAGTGCCGAATTTTAATAGTTGTCTCTGCGATGTGCTGCCGCTGGCATCCGAGGAACGTACAACCACATATTTCAAGACATCTCCAGTAATCTGGAGAAAGCGGGACCGGTGGAGTAGGTCCCTCACGTCCAAAGCCTTTGCCAAAAGACGTTGAGTCGAGGTAGGAACGGACTGCGCTATGGAAGTATGACGGTGTGCCATGTTATTCAGAAATAACTGAACTGTTTTTGTGATTACGTTGCTGTAACATCAGCCAATTTTCCAGCATGAAGGAGGGGGTAAAGCACGCTGACCGAAATGTACTGTGGAGAATGTGGGAAGAATTATTCTATTGTTGGGAAATCTGCAGGATAACCATTGGGGCTGATATTGAACACCTCTAGAAAAACTCGAAGTGTTTCATCATGCTGTGTAAGTAGTTTCATTTCGTTGAGGCTTATTTTCACACTGTGTCATTAAATTTGCCAAGTAGGTTTTGGCGCGCACTGTATTTCATACCGGCCGTGGAGTCTCTCAGTTTTGTATCCTGTGGTTACCGGGAGTAAAGTGGCCGAAACCTGAAGCTGACCTCTTTCCTATATTTATTACCGAGATTTCCCTCCTTCAAAAAGTTCATGGCGTGGTGCTTAATCAAGCAGACTGATAACTTTAGTTTAAGGTAGTTTAGTGGTTGACACTCGTGTTTCATATTAGGGAGGCCCTGAACTCGAATTCTGATCGACAGGTTGACTGTTCTCATTGAATTTCTCGGTGGTTTTATCCAGTATTTACATACAAATACATGATAGTCACGGTACCTTAAAATACAACACTACGGTTTTACCTTCCCTCCATTTCAACTTTCGTGACCATCGTATTATTCGGAGCTCTATATCTTGCAGTTGGAAAGCGTCGTTAAATACACCAAGAAACATGAGAGAAATACCGAAGGCTCTTTGTACACAAGCAGGAGCGGGTGTGTAATTGGCGAAAGGAGAAAGGCAAATTTGAATTTAATGTTTGACAATCGAACAACGGAACAGCTGACGGCAGAGTCGGCAGGAGAAAGTAACAAAACACTTGATATTTATCATCAGCATCGAGGACTCATGCAGACCGGTTCTCGGCAGAGATTCAGTTGATTGCCAAGGTTAAGAGGTATCGGGGACAGTGCAGAAGGACTGGACAACACGACAGGCCTAAATAAAGCGGGCAGGACACGTCCATAATGAAGGGAACTTGGCATTTAGTCACCGAGAAATAAAGAGATGTTCAGATGTTCTACAACACATTGCGTTAATCTTCGGCTTTGAATAGCTTGCAGTTGCTAGCCTGTGTGTGAATGTGCGTTGTGTTTCACAAAGCGGGATTTGGTAAAATAAATGCATAGGTACTGTTAAAACCCCTTTTAAAAGGTAGCAGAATTTAACTAGCCCAAATGCTTGGCTTCAGACAGAAACAAATCAGATTTGATATCAATTATGCATATGTGAGCACTTCGAATTCGGAAGCACGAAGCAGTTAAGACGTGCAATGGGATCTATAAAAGAGCTAAGTAATATTAAACAACTATATCGGCGTATTCAAAATAATTAGTAGAATCAAAACATCACGAAACATGAATAAAGAATTGAAGCTCGTCGTATTCTATACGCACTTCTCTACACTTTGATGATCAGATTCAATATATGTACGTCGCTTCCAGTAAATTTATATATAATTAGCTACGTCATATTTTTCTACTTATCATAATTTCTTAACAATAGCAGGCTGAAAGATGGAAGCCTCGAGCGTCGTCATCCCCACCATCTATGGGGACTCTTTCCGTCGCCTGAACGTAGTGACATAAAATATTCTTTACTTCACTCTAAAAAACTGCTACTACTACTACCACTAGTGTTACTATTACTACGTGTGTAATACTATTACTGCTGCTACTACTACGAATAAAGACATGAGATTTGGGGGTTTCACGGCGATAAAGGTACAGTCTTTTAGGGTTATGATGCCGTGTAATTTAGCAGTTAATATTTCGGATAAATCTGCTGCTTCCATCTTCAGGGTGTGTCCCAATTTCAGAGCCTGACGGGGGACAGGGTATTCTGACAGGTTTTCGTGCTTGTTATCAGTCTATCCGAAGTAGTGGTCGGATAGTAAAACAATCGTAAAATAAGCCACGACTGCTTCCTTTCCACACCTTATTAGTCGTTCTTAAAAATAATACCATAATACCATGGCTTAGTCTTATATAACATCAGCTGTTGACGCGGTCTAGCAACATGAAATAGCAGATAAATCGGACGAGATTTTAATCTGACTGTTCTCCAGCAACATGACAGGACTTCCGAAAAAAAAGAGCAAATCTGACGCTAGTTGAATATAGGGGAAATGTGATGAACAGATAAGTTACTTCGACTTTCTCTTATCCAGACACCAGTTAGCCTTTGTTCTCATACCTGCCTACCTGTCAGTCTTACAGCACGTTTTTTTCCCCCTCTCGGTTCTCCTTTGCCAAACTTAAAACCCTCTCTACCACATACTTTCTGACACTCGCCCTGACAAAATATTTCGGTGCCCCTGCCAGTAACGATGTCCACACGTAAGCTCATGTGGGCAACCTTAGCCTTGTGCCTGCCTCCTTTACTGATCTGTACTCAACATGGAAGCAGTAAACTGACCGGCAACGTGGTGAAGGAATCAGTGAATTTGTTAGGCCATATTCAAATTGCCATGCATATCAAATAAGGATAAACCGTAGTTTTCCATTTTGGAATGCACAGTTACCAAAGGCGTTTTTTGCATTACTGAACTCAACTATGTTGAAACAGCATTTAGTTTACATCACGAATCATGGCCCAGGAGACTTCTAATATTTCGAGTGATAAACCGTTTTCAAGAACCTGGCTAGAATAATATTATTAGAAAAAAAGGTAAAGCAACCCCATTACAGGCCTGGACAGGCCCTTAGTGTTCCAGGAGGTTGAG
>JAKCWW010000388.1:23886-58062 GCA_026260175.1 Reticulitermes lucifugus
TTGAAGGAAAGATAGAGGGAAGGATAGAAGTGACGGGAAGACGAGGAAGAAGACGTAAGCAGCGACTGGATGGTCTTAAAGGGAAAGAGAAGGTACTGGAAATTGAAATAAGACGCACTACATCGCACTGTGTGGAGAAATCGCTGTGGAAGTGTCTATGGACCAGTCATAAGAAAGAATACAGCATGAGTGAATATCAGTCGTACACAGATCTGCCTGAAGTGCAGGAGTCACCTGCAAATTCTAAGCACCAGAAGGTGACATGAAGCAAGTTGCGCACTGAAACCCCACAAATATTAGGCGCCACGGTACAAATTTTATATCCTGTGTGAGCTGGCGCCCGGGGTTTGTGTCAGAAAAGTTAAAAATTATCCTGACCCACATAATTTTTCTATATCAATTTTAGACACGTTTCTTTGTAATAATACATGCATTTCTGACTTTTCGGAGATGCTTACTTTCTCATCACCCATAAACAAGAACCTCATTATGAGTGTAGAATCATAAAATCGGGGAACATACTAGCTCAATATGTCTTGTTCAAAACATGATCCAATTTCGGGCTCTTGTAAACACCGTAATATATGTTGGGATTACATAAGATGAGGGGAATTTGTTGACCAACTAAGCAACTATTAGGTTGTAAAGAGCAACATTATTACACAAAGTCAGGTACTTGGATTATGAGGGAAATATTGAATGACACGAAGGTTACTGTCTTCTGGGATATGATGCCGTGCAGATTGGCATCCACTGACGTTCACAGTAAATTTCTACCAGACTGCATGACATCACTTCTAAGAAGACGGTGATCAGCGCAGTAATAATCATCAGATTCTCAATACTTCGTCATTGGAACGGAATACTGACTGTAATATACCATCTCATTATGTCCAGAATATAAAGCCTAAAATAGACATCACAGAGGCATATAGATTTTAAATTCATATACTGATCAAATTTAATCGCCTCTGTTTGCCACAGATATTAATCCCCCACACAGAAAGTAATTGTTTCGAATTATCCGCTTCAGTTTATTTCATGAATTCATTTATAATTCTGCGTATCGGATTACACACAGTAGGCGTTAATTCTTTAATCATAAAAACTGTGGCCACTAAATCATTAAAATACACAAAATTACAAAAAACGTTTAGCGCGGAGAATTGTTAGGCACTGTATTTTGCATTTCGGAGCTGCAAGAGTCTCACACTGCCTAATTGCATGTGAGGCATTTTCATTATGTTACTTACAATGACTACTGTAAACAGACGGCCGAAATTTCAAAAGGAAGTTGCTGAGCATATTAAGTTTTGAGAAGACCACAGTGTGATACGTGGGCCTTCTCTCTCGTTTCAAACTTAAATAAATTTGTCAAAAATACCTAATGTCAATAACGTAATACACTTTAATACCAAATACGCACCTTCTTTTATCTATATGTACAGTGAATTACTCAAATTTGCTGCAATATCGACAACTCAAATAGATATTTCAGTGTCATTTATTGTTGCCATATTCTCTTCCTATTCCTTATATCAACTCTGATACTTTCTGCCAACTCATAACTAGCAACATAAAAACTAGTCTTTGCTTTCATATCCCATTCCTGCTATAACTATTTGTTAACGTACGTACCGAATAAACATAACGGTAGAAGTTCAAGATCAGTTCCTTTACATAAGAGGATGTACATATCGAATTTACGAATTGTCATCCTAGGTACGTCCAACTCGACTGTGACTGTTGTTTACTTAACTTACTCCTTTCAATCTGTGGTCTTTTGGGTGATTACACGGCGTCGTGAGGTAATTATTTACCGACGTTTCGGGACAACGTGTCGGTCCCATCTTCACGGGTCGAGATTCCACGAAAGAAAATCACCCAAAAGACCACAGATTACATCAACAACGCGGCGGAAGCCTGAAATCAATGTTACTCCTTTCAGTTCAGTAAAATACAGTCGAACTCGGTTATAACGTCTTGAAAGGGACTTAACATTTTATGTCGTTATAAACGAGTATTGTTCTAACCGAGGAGTATAATGTTATGGTTAACAGTTATGAATTAATTGGTACTACAAAATACCTGACGTTATATAAAAGGTGTCCTAAAAACCGACGTCGTTATAACCGGGTTCGTCTGTAGTAAGATTTTTAAATTCAATTTTCTTCGAGTATAAAGAACGAGAGAAATGGAAATGATGGGTATCTAATCAGTGACGAAACAGAAGGTAAAAGTCGCGAAATTACTAGCGCTATTGGTCCTCTCAGTCTCCTCGTAATACGGGATTTGTCTTCGGATTTTAACTGGGAATAAAGGTACCTTTAGTAGAAAAATACGTCTGTCGTCAAACTGGATTAGTGGTTATTTTCTTAATGATGAAAGTATGTTAACATGGTATGACATTTTCTAAAGGATATTTCTATCTGGTGAGATACAAACATATACTCCACAAACTTTATCGACATATAACACGGAATGTATGCGAATTTTATTTCATTTTAACCGAATATTTTATCTAAAAGAACCATACATACAGGATGTTACTGATTGAGAAAGCCATCAGTTACGTCTTCCTTCATATATTAATAAAACACACTTTACCAATAAAGAAAGAAGAACCGACAGGGAATATGCTATATTTATAACAAAACAATAATTATAACTAAAGTAAAATGAATTGTAATTTTTAAGATATAAGAACAAATTATTATGCATTTTAATACAGAAGAAAGATTTAGGGCATTATGTATAGCAATGTCGTTGTAAGGAATTAAGATCGCATTCTAGACATTTTATAATTTTTATAGATTTAGAATTTTTTTACATTTTCGTACTACCAGATTAGCCTGAAGTTGACTCATTAAGGTCGAAACACGTTGCTCGAGGTAATGTGACAAGTTATTTATTAATAATAACAAAACGTTTTGTTGACAGTGCATAAGAACCGTTCATTATCAGTGGTTATTTCGTGACCAAATACCAAAAAATTAAAAGCAAATCGTATGTAAGTAAATAAATTTAATCCAGTTTTCTACCCATGTGTATTCCCCGTATATACTAGTCGAATAAACGCATCAGTCTATTTTAGCCTCTGAAAGATAATGTGGCTACATTATATACAAAGTTTCTACCTCATTGAAAACACCAAGTGATTCCATTAGAAAGACCAAGCAGTTTATGCTGTGTGAGGAAAAGATCGGCGTTGGTTGTGAGAATTATACGGAGAACAAAAAAGGCAAGTGCAAGTTATAATAATCAGTTGGCTCGTAAGGTTTAAACTTAAAAGAGTACTGACCAGACAGTGTGGAAGCACATAGGAAGCAGCACAGAGTGCACAAAAACTTAAGCTTGGTATAAATACTTTAATTGGCTAGGAATATTTAAATTCATCCCAAGTACTTGGTCGACCAGTTATGAAGGTTACATGTAGAAAACTGTTGAACCTGCCTACACTAACAAAGTTTTCCCTATCCCCTGACCTACTTCAGAACTATTGAAGATAATGCTGAACAAAAGTTAAATTGAGAGCATGAGAGTAATGCAGTTTTAATTTACATTTATTCCTGTTTTTTGTTCTGTGCAGATCAAGCTTCCCTCTCTTTGTATTATAATCGTATCATATTTCCAAACAACAATAATACGATTATATATATATATACATATACATACGCGCGAAAAATATTCAATAAATAAGTTTGCCTACGTCATAAAAATAAATGACAAATAATGTAAGCGTTCAAAGTAGCTCAATTAATCCTTTGAAGCGTCATTATGTTACCCACACCTTAATCTCTAGCACATTGCTGCATTTGGCCCATACTGGCATCAGTTTAAAAACATTCCGTCGCGATATAAATTGTGCTGTTGCATTCGCACCGTTGACGCACAGCCATTTCCTCTTCCTCATTGTTGTGAAATATGCAAAGATGTCAAGATTGGACAAATGCATCAGTGTTCCCTGGAATTATGTTGAAAAATAGTGATACTTCAGTGGAATATGAGCTACATTGTACCTTATAATGACTTCCCATTTAATTTTTATGACCTCATGACTCCTGCTTATTGGACATCCCTCGTGTATATGTGTGATTATACATACATACACACCTCTCTGTGGTTTGTTTAGCCACAATGTCCATGTCTAGGCTAGACTGCTATGTGTAAGTATAGGAATGCGGATCATTGGTGAAAGGATAATTGACAGGGGAAACCAAAACTAATCGGAGACAAACCTATGTCAGTGCCACTTTGTTTCACACGGTAGAAGCTAGTTAGTCAGAGATACTGACAGCATGGTAAAATAAATCACAAAGATAACAGTGATGTTAGTATTTATACAAAGTTTTTTATTTATGCACAATTGTTTTAACGCTCAAACTCACTATTCTTTGCAGGTAAGTGGCGCTGACAAAATGAAGTGGTCCAGAAACGGTAAGAACTTGTAAGACTTTACCTGTAATGTTTATGACATCTTTTAAGAATCGGGATGATAACAACGTGAAAGAAGTCAAGAATGTAGAGTTTATCTGTAATATGCCTAGACGTAATGTGACTACCTCGGCAACGTTGTATCTCTGCAACACTTGTTTCTGCAATACATAAATATCACTATAAGATACGCATCCAAAATTGCGAAGAAAGATTTTGATGTTCTAGGCAGTGTCTAAGTAATTTATTTGTCTGCTCTAGAGTGTATTATCTCTCTGTAATTTACTGTTATTCAGGCAGAAACTATTTTCCTTCATAGCTGTTCTGAACACTGTACGTGACACGCCGTGTGCCGCCCGATGAAGGCTTTCTCTAAGACAAAAGCTGCCGCTTTATATGTCACGATAAAGAAGACTCTGTGTTTTGACACATCTTTTTTTCATGGCTCGACAACCCTAGTGGACCTAGGCCTCCTAATTGTTGAAGTTTCGAGATCACACTCAGACAAACCACACTCGGTAGGACTCCTCTAGATGAGTGATCGGCCCGTCGCAGGGACCTCTACCTGACAACACACAACACCCACAGGAGACATACATCCATGCCCCCGGCGGTATTCGAACCCGCAATCCCAGCCAGCGAACGGCCTCAGACCCACGTCTTACACCGCGCGGCTACCGGGATCGGCTTTTACATAATTACATCCTACAATTTCGCTTCCCGCTTTTAATACATGCTTTAGAAAACAAGTAAGTGATAAAGTAATTACATGGAATAAGATCTTCCTGGAAACCTAATAGCAATTCACTTCCATATACATTACAACCCAACACTAATTTTATTCTAAGCCAAACTATTCCAAACGGCGACAGAAAATCAAAAATACTGAAAGCTAAAATTCCTCTAGATTACTGTCAGAAGTACAATCACACCTCACAAAAAACAGAGCCTGTCCCCCTTATGAAGATCAAAAAATTAATCCTTTTTAAGATAAAAATGGTTGTGTATTGTAAAGAAATATATGAACCATATAAACACAATCTGCGAGATGAATGCATAATTTTTCATATTAAAGCAGATGGTATCGGCAGTTAATACTGTACTTTAAAGGGTTAATGTTATTTATCAATTTACCAAAACCGGCGACCAAGCCTGAAGGATTCTTTCCTGCTGCCAGATTATGAATGGGCCTAAGTAAGCATTACTGGTCTATAATGGGATGGGGTTCATTATGGATTAAGTGTGTAAGCTATGTCCTTCTCACGCCGTTTCCATTTAAACTGCGCTGACTGACATAGACATAAAGTAATTTGTTTTTCTAAAGTAAGGCACTTCAGAGTTTGGAAGGAAGGGGGCGAGATAAAACGGGCTAAAGAGGGCTACGCATAAAGATACGAAGAAAATATTCACCTTTAAATTTCAATGAGTCTTCGCCACGGGTATTAATAAACGCAAACTCGTGTTGAAGATAGGAACACTTCTGTTTAACGATCGTCCATTGCCTCCGTCTCAGGTTGGTTAAGTACCTGAAGAATGGATTTGAAAGAAAAACACCGAGGCCGCTGTGTTTTCAGGCGCGTTCGCAAAGTTGCGAAAAGCGGCTATTAGCTTCGACTTGTCTGTCTGCCAGTCCGCATGGAACAACTCGGCTCCCACTGGGACGGATTTTCATGAAATTCGACATTTCAGTATTTTTCGAAAATATGTCGATAAAATTCAAGTTTTATTAAAACATGGCAAGAATAACGTGTGCTTTACATGTAAACCTACATACATTTATGATATCTTGCTCACTTCTTCTTAGAATGAGAAATGTTTTGAACAAATGTGTAGAGAAAATCACACATTCTATGTTCAATATATTTTTTTCGAAAATCATGCCTTGTATTAGATAATGTGTAAAAATGTGGTACAGCCACACAGGCCATAGATGACAATATAATACGGCGCATGCGCTTTGCATAACGGATAACTAAGGCTACAGACACACACTCAGAATATGTAATACTTATTGCTTTTGCACGGCAACAATGAATAGGCGAAAGCGCCTCAGTATTACGTTATACATATGTTCCCTATCTGGTTCTGACTTAAGGAAGGCCTGTATATACATATATATATATATATGTCGTTCTGCCCCCAATGTGCATATTCATATGAACGACAGGCAACTCCCCATTGTCTCCGAACCTATAAACCTTGCAACTAGGCAGTTACGGGGGCATGCAGATGATATACCTATTGTTCTGTGCCTAGAAGAGGGTGCATTTGTTACTGCTTTGTTGCCTCCATCAGTGTGTAAATTCAAGTAATTTCTTTCTTTGCAACGGGGCTTATACGTGGAAAATAATCTTATTCACCTGCTTTCAACTTCTTGTAAGCTAATTATGCTCATAAAATTAATGTTTTATTAAGATCTTGTATCTATTTGTGGGCTTGATTAAGTTTTGCAAAATAGGGGTATAGAATCAATTTCAATTGAATTTGGATTTGGTTGTGATCGATGATAAAACACTGAAGGTCAAATTGAAGTCTAAGGCCAACCGATTAATAGCTGCTAGATTATAACTATAATTATTATTATGGCACTTTTTTACGTTGGACTCCGTAATTCTGTGATTAAAATAAAATATTCTAATAACACGATGTTTCGGAAACTGTCTCCTTCGTTAGGTAAAGAAGGGGGAAGAAGCTTACTTATCTGAGCCTAATAATGAATATTAGATTTACCTGATGGGTATAACTGAGTAAAGTCTCTCACCCCTCTTTTGTCTCTGCAAACAGAGACAAAATCAAAGTCCGAGACGTCTTGCTGTTAGAATGTTTTATTTAACCAACGAAAAAAATCCAGTTGGAGTGCCGTATTACCAATAATTAATAAGAAGATTAATAATGTAGAAAATAATAATAATAGTAATTAATTCTCGTAAATTTAAGAAGTACAAAATCCTAGGTTCCACAGAAATCTGAGGATTTTTTCAGTATTCCTAAAAACAGCTTATTATGTATATAAGTAGACAATATTGACCACTTACACATGTATTTTAAACATCTTTTGTGCGAATAATATTTAACTGGATTAGGTCACGCTTCTCCAAATAAGTAGCACGTAATATAAATTAGGGACAGAATAGTTCTTACTATGATGGACCGAGAGAGCTGATTTTGACTCCCGTCAGGGGCAAGGAATTTTTCTCCCCACCGCATCCAGAGCGGCTGTAGGACACATTCAATGAACCCTGGGAGATCTTTCAGCAAGGGCAGAATCTAAATCTGGCCAAAGACCTGCATCGTTTCTTGTGGTTAAAAATGCGTAGAGGTATGTATCCACTCCACCCAGGAGCACAAGTTGCAAATTTCCTCATCCCATAAAATTCTAATATAATCACATAATTAATAGTTATGAGAATTAAGCAGTCCTCTTTGTGACGTGGAATTTTGTAAATTTAAGAGAGCGGTTGGCTGAGAAGGCCCTGAATTGTGGGCCATCTGCAATTGTGTAGGTGGTAGAACAATAGCAACACACGTTATTACCCTCAAGGGTATTTAAGTTTTATTTTCCCATGGCGTGGATTTAGCAACATTTTGCATTCAGACGTTCCACACTGTTTTCACTGTATTAATTAGTTCTGCAGGATATGCTTCGCGTTTCTCTTGCCTTCTCTGCTTCATCGCCCCTCAGCACAGATACAAACATCGCTGAAATATTCGAGTTCATAAGGTTCCGACTACTGGAGGAGTAGAGTAAATTAAAGTCATAGCAACAAACCAGAACATAATGGTCGAATTGGTAGCATTCCTGCTTCTTCTTAGTAAACCTTCTCTTTCCTTCGTGGTTTATTTAACGATGCTGTCCGTAATTCTGGTTATATAGCAAAGAACACTAGGACGGTGCATGAATGATAAATTGGTAAAAATCTGAAAGTTCTTCTCTCCTAATCGCGTTTTTATTCCGGAATTTTCCTTGACGGGATGAAGAAACCCACAAAAAGTTCAGTCGATGTCCCAGGAAAGGGTCGAAGAAAGCATCTGCCGAGCGTAAGCCTAAGAGTGTTGTCGAAAATCCGAAACGCTCTTTTCTGGATGTTTGGAAGTTTAAATTGCCATCAAAGGACACTTATCCTGATTGTGGGGTTTCCCGGTTTCCCTCCCTCCCCCCCCTCCAACCCAAAGCCACAGGCAAATACCGGATAGAAGCTAAAATTAGGCAAGGACTCTCTCCTTCCACATATTTTCCACATCGTTTTAGCTACTGACAGCATCTTTAAATAAGTCATAAAAATCAGCAACTTCGTGAGGCAGGAGCCCACGATATTTAGGTGGTCAGAAAAACTCATAGCCTTTTACGGAACATTAAGGAATATCGCAATGTTCAAAAAAATTCCAAAGGACCCTATCATCAGCCAGATAAATCCATTCCATGTCTTATTCCTTAAACGTCCATCTTAGTATTGTCTTTCGATCGACATTCATAAATTACAGACAAATACTGACCACCTTATCGACAGTCACCTTCTCAAGTACAAATTTCTGTATATATTTATTTAGTGATTTTATAAACTTCAGGGCTGTTTCGATGACATGTTGCTCAGAGCTGCTTCTAGCTTATTCTTTTGTGTACTTTTGCCAAAACCAACAATACCGCGCCTCCCTTCATTTACACACTATTATCACCTTAAACACCTCACACCACGTGTGTTACGCATTATTCATTATGATGTTAAAAACGTCGCTTAAAAACGTATTTATAGCAAAGTAACATACACCTGAATGTGGCAAGACTCATATTTATGTGCTTACTAGTTTAAAGGTTAATTAATGTGTTTATTTTAATATTAGCAATGGATTTTATGATTAGCGGACAACCGCTCTCTAATGCAATTGTAAGTCCCGGTATTAAAAATTCAAGCAAAATTAAATTAATTTTTTCGTGCAGGTTTTATATTCCTAAACACGTTGAAACAAGTGACACTATGAATGAGTGTTCAGACAAGGTAGTAATAATGATAGATGTGGCAATAACAGCGGACAGAAATGACGCGCAAAAGGAAGCAGAAAAGAAACTAAAATACAAGAGTTTATGCACAGAGATACAACGAAGGTGTAACATGAAGTGTATGATCACACCACTAATAACTGGAGCCACCTTAATAGTAACAAAAGGTTTAAAGAAGCACTTGGAAGCCATACCCGGAAAGCGTTCAATACATTCACTACAAAACGCAGATACACTTGCAACATGACACATAACACGGAAAGTTCTGCAGTCTGAAACTTGAAGCCTGAGCGGTGGGGATCACCGTTGGTTCAGGAGAAGTACCAGGGAGAAAAGGCCTGTGACAAGAGACGAAATAATAATAATAATGATAATAATAATAACTGATCTAACTATCCACAACAACAAACCAGATGTAGTTATGCTTGACAAAACCATCAAAGAAGCATACTTAATCGCTGTAGCAATTTCCAACAGTCACAACCTTCACAGCATCATCACCCAGAAGCTACAGAAGTATACAGACCTAAAAGAAGAGCTAACAAGAATATGGCAACTGAATGCAATCTATATAGTGCCATTAGTATTATCCACAGTGGGCATTATCACAAACAAATTACACGACAGTTTGAAACTGCTTAATCTCCGCCCTTCTCTGTATATTCTAATGCAGAGAACAGTAATACTTAATACATGGCGTATAGTTACAAAGTTTTTGACTGAACAGTGAATAAGTGGGACCCGTACTCTTTTGAGAACCAGCTTAACCGCTGTGAAGTAAGGAAAGTGGATGATGATGATAATTATGATTATACTGTTAGCAAGATTTTCATAAAGGAAGGAATTTGCACAATACAGTGTGTAAATTGCAGTTTAAAGTACAGTAACTTATGCAGAAAAGTGTAACAAAACATAAATATTGTTACACCATCTAACCAGAATATTGTAGCAAAATACGAAGGCTTTAACGCCGCCATTAACAAAGTCTGTCAAGGGATACTATACTGAGAGGTTTTAATCAGCTCCGTCCTCACAAATTACTTATTCTCACTTCATGAACTCTGCACTGGAGTACTTCATTTTAAGTGTCAATATCAAAACTTAATCGAGAAGCTAGCCAAGAAACTGCCGGCTCTTGGTGAAACTTGAATGTACATTGGAGAGCACAAACCAAAAGTTATTTTATAAATCAATTATCAGCCTCGTATTCAGTGAGTACCGGTGGATATCAAGCGGGCATTACGTGAAGCTGACCACTCACCTCTTCTAATGTCCAGGTTAAGAAGACCTGGAGCTATACCTCTAATCCGTCATATGCCTTCACACTTGCACAGAAATAATGTTACTGCACTTTTACTCTTTTAGTTAGCCTTATTCTGAATGTCGAATTATTAGCTTTCACAAGCACAGTGATACGACCTGCTTTAACGTTCAGAAACTCTTCATTTGCTGACGCTCTTAAGTGTTTTGTATGGTCCTCACAATGAACAGCGATTATTTCCATACGTAGTGACAGGGCGGTCATTGTAATGTGGATGCATTGTGAAGGAGGATCTGAATTTAATATTGTACATCTGACGTGAAATTTATACACATATACAAGTTTATTACCAACTAATTCCACCAGTATTACAAATTATTGATTTTTATATATGTTATTATTTACGATCAACAAGTCACATAAAACCTTTCTATGTCTTTGAATATTGTTGCTCCCTGAGGATGGCTACGGAAGGTAGCCGAAACATATAGGAATACTTTTGTAATATTGATGGAATTAGGCGGTAATAAAATTGTTTATAGAAACTGAATTTTTGTATGTAATTTGATTAAATGTGGGTTTTAACTGGTTAATATTTCTACATACGAGACATTTAACACGAACTAAAAATATTTTCGGATAGTACTTGAGTGACTGTGTGTATTAATGAAATTGTATAATTTTACTGAAATATTTTTCGTTAGGAAGAAGTACACGAGTATTAAAGTTTCTATGTGATCAGTTACCATTTATATTGAAGGCACATTTATATCCTCGTTTTCTATGGAGTCCATCGTTTGGTTTTGTGCCATAATCACCCTAATATTGTTTGGTATACAGCTTTAATTGTTCTACAGTTTTGCTTCTTGTGAATGCCCCTCTCCCGTAGCTACTTTATATAATAGACTTATTACCAATTCCAATCCACTAGAAACATAATCTCATTCACAATTCCCTATCTCTACCTTCTTTAGTTACCTCTTCTTCTATAACTCTCTCTTGTAAATTCTCACTACCCCAGTAGCTTCGCTGCTTTGAATTGTAATACTGTTTTGCTAATTACATTAACAGGTGTCCCCTCTAGCTCTGACACGCTTCTCTAATCTCAGCACTATCCATTCTCTTAAGAAAACATTTGTTAATAATTTAAATCAAATCCACCCCCGTGTTGTACAGACCTATTCACTTCTGTTTATACTCTAAAGCTCTATGGATGTGTCTGCACTTATCATGGACTTAATAGGTAGGACAACATCGTACAGAGAATATGAGCGTTTCGGTTATTTTCATGCACAAATGATATAATTCTCGTTTGAATGTACAGCTTATGAGGACTTTTAAAACGCATGGTTTTGTGGTGTAGTGTAAGTTTCGTTCTTTTTTGTAACTTAGCCAAACAGAAAGGGTGTTTATTTAAAGAGGACCGTAACTGAGAAGTAGCAATAATTTAACTAGTACTTTCCATCCCTGTCCGTAAACCACAGCACAGCACAAAATATACCTCCACAAAAGAGCACGCATTAGTCATATGTATTGCAAAGGAACTATCTTGCAGCTAACGCTGTTAGCATAAGAGCTTAATTGTGCCCAGAATCTCGGCTGAACTTTGTATGTACATTTGCTTAAATTTGTTTCTGTACGTAAGAGGTCTGCAAGTCCTAATTTCAATATTGTTTATCTACATTAATCAATTTCTCTTTCGTGTCAGAAAAGACATCAAATTTGTGTACAGGATATATAAGTTTAATCCCCAATTCACAAAAAACACATTGCTTCCCTTTCAGAACCACGAACCAGTTAATAAAGTGTACGGAAATAATCGCTGTTCATTATGACAATAACACAAGACGCAGCGTTTCCTAATGTTCACACATGCGGTACCTATAACAGCAACTCTATTTCAAAGCAATAAACGTTTAAGGGCGAAGGGTAAATTGTTTTATTTAAAGACCCAGTTCGTACCGCGCAGTAAACACTTTTCATCTCGGTTACAAAAACCAATCAGTTTATGTTATATAGACAAAAGTCGCTGTTTTGCTGACATACAAAACACATAAATACAGTGACGGCAGAATGTACAATTTGTGAATGTTAAACCTGTTGGTGCATTAAGTAAGCAGTAGGCTTTAAAAGGTTAATACTGTACTCTATATAGCAACACACCTTAATATACATATATAATATGGCAGCAACAAATGGCTATGCGTCAATATTTGAGTGTCCACCTTCAACCCTTTAAAGATGAAGTGTAAACTGTTTTATTTAAAGACCCAGTTCGTACCGCGCAGTAAACACTTTTCATTTCTGTTAAAAAAACCAATCAGTTTATGTTATATAGAGCAAAAGTCACTGTTTGTTCCGAGATAAATACAAAACACATAAATAGAGTGACGGCATACCGTACAATTTGCGAATGCTAAGCCTGTTGGTGCATTAAGTAAGCAGTAGGCTTAAAAGGTTAAAACAGCAATACTTTATACTGTAAGCAATCCATATTTAAAAAGGCACAGACAAGTACCTCGCAGTTTGTGGGAGTCTAATTCTATTAGGAAAAGGACGCACTTGAACGTATTACGAAGATATAATGCATCCTGAAGAGGATCTTCTTCGACATGGCGCTGTATATCATGGCAAGCTTTACACAGAGAGAAAACTTTTGGAAGAACGTGCTACTTCTACCTTCAGGGTCGACTCTCAACACAAAGGAAGCTGATGCCTTGAAAAAGTAGGTAGTATACATGTCTACCCAACTGCACGGCGTCACATCCCAGTCGACAGTAGTCTCAATACTTACTGTCGTGTGAACCTCGAACAATAAAGTATCATTTGTCAGCATGCAAAACTAAAATCTTAGGTGATAGTGAAAATAGTAGTGGTGCCAGTGTTTAGTGGTGGTGGTGGTGGTGATGGTAGTAGTAGTAGTAGTAGTAGTATTCTCCTAGTACTAATGCGCGTATGATATAAAACATACTCCTGTTACTACTACTACTACTACTACTACTACTGGTGACGGCAGTAGTTAATAGCAGAAATATTAAAGTTACGATCTGTAGTGGCTGTAACTGCAGTGTACCTGTTCCGTGTCCCTTACGCCCATGTTAGATGAAGCGTGACATTTGTCAGTAATTATCCCTTTCATATTTGTGTCACTGTACCAGATAGATAAAACGGGGAATGCATTTACAACGTAAGTTTAAGGCAAGAACATAAGCTTTAGTTTAAACAGTTCTACTGGTGGTCAATATCTTTGGGCATGCTGCCCCACTGTGCTCCTAAGAACATCCCACGAAACTCCATTGGCATATGAATACATTGGGTGAATATTTTGTTGATATATATTATAGGCCTTTTAATTCAGTCACATTAACAAGTATAAGGCCGATCCCGGTGGCTGTGCATTTTAAGGCGTAGGGATGCAGCCACTTAATTGCGGGGGTCGTGGTTTCGCATCCCTCTAAGGGCATAAATTTTCGTCTTTTCTATTAGTTGCGTGTGTTGTGTAGGTAGCAGCCTCTGCGACGAGCTGACCACGCCTTCGGAGGAGTACTACCAGGTGTGTGTGTGTGTGTGTGTGTGTGTGTGTGTAATTTTTGAGATCTAGAAACTTCACAAAGAGGCGGCCTAGGCCCGACTTGGGCTGTAGTGCCAAAGAAAGAAAAGTGAGGATAATAATTTTTATCTTAATTAATGAATTTCGGTAATGCTGAGGACAATGAACGTTTTGGAAGAGAAACAAATCACGCAAACCCAGAACGCAATGTTCTGACGTCGAAAGTTTTTTTCGGCCGAACACAGTATCCCCCCCAAGACAGATTGGTATTCATTAATAAGCCTCAGAAATTAGCAAAACCTGCAAGTTTTTCATCCGGTTTCACTACCAAGTTTGCCCACTGTAGGCTAAAGCCTTGAATGTTTATTCAGAACGCAGCTCGTCGCTGTTATCGTAGTTGTGTTGAACTCACGTGGAGATTGATGGATGTGCTTCATGAGAGCTACATAGGTAGGCTTCCCATACACGATTCAGACAGAAGGAAGTCCGGGGCCTTTCCTCGGTAACAAACTGCCTGTCGTAAGGAACTTGTTCATTCACTCTCCGATAGTTGGTCGAAGATGGATTCCTACCCCACACACTACAGAAATTCCTCTGCATCGTTTATCACCAATTTTGACTCCGTGAACCAAGCAACACACCGAGACTTCTGCCTGCGCGGTCGACAATTTGGATTCTGACTGTAGCGCCATCACATCGCTCATAGCCCTTCGCGCAGGGTGGACAAAGTTTTGTACCTCAAGGTTGCATGACATATCGTGTTCTAATAGAAAATATAAATTAGGAACATCCTGTGTCTCCACGGTGTTTATTTACGTCTTTATTCAAGAATAACGACGCTTTCAACAGCTCACATTATTAGCAGAAGTGGCGACGCACGTCAGTGCTGCGTCTCGCGCAAGTTCCTTGTAAAAAATAATACTCAGGTACCATTAATGATAATATTTTATATGTAATATTTATACGTAAAATATACTTTATATGTAATATTTTAACACACGGTGTCATGTGGTATTTTAACATGTTCTTTTAACGAATCTTAACCAAATAGTTTTGTGTATTTTTAAGTGTTCTGTGTGTCTCCCCTGAGAATGGTGCGATGTTACACCGAAACATGTCGGGAGTTTTATAAAGTTTGTTATATTGTACTTTAATATTGTGTACGAGTTGGTGGCAGTAGTTGTTGTTTTAATAAGTAGGTACACGGTGTGGACAATTTAAAGTTTAAATACTCAGGCAGCTTACGTGTACAGAGATTGACAGTGAACGGCGTTTTAAAAAATTTTCCAAAGAAAGGATGCTCATAATTAAAACTAATATACTGTGTTTTGATATTTTCTATTCCGTGCAACATATTATACTTATTGTATTTAAAAACCAACTACTTGCACATACAAAACATGCAAGAAACTCAACTCACAACACTCAGACCAACAAAATCCACTATATTGTTTCCAGATATTTTATATTAAAATATCACGTTGAACGCTCCTACATGTTTTGATCCCCTATGGGATCATCATCATCATCATCACCATCATCATCACCACCCTCATCACCATCATCATCACCATCATCAGGGATTCACATTAATACTTAACAAAACAATTAGCAATCCATACACACAACAAAAACAGTAAAAAGTCAAAACACCCGGCTGAGTGAACCGCCGCATTATTTTTACTGTTTTCTCTCAAATATAATTTTATTAACGAAAAAGGCCTGCTGAAAATCAAAGAATAGTTTTTTGTTTTGTATCTCCATCCTTCACTTACATTGCCCTTTATCCCTTTCCTGCCTCCATCTCCTTTCCTCTTTTATGCTTTAAAACAGTACATTGAATTATATCCTGTTCCTTCACATGGTATGGTTTTCAAAAGATAGCTGCCACCTGAGTAAGTACTCGGAAACTACTTTTCGATAGAAACGGCGTGAGAACAACACAACATACACACACAGAAGGGCGAAGCCTTTGTTTCATATTATTTCTGTGGAGGCCTATTTTACAGGTGGGAAAAAACAATAAAATATGGAGAGTGACAAATATTCTACAAAAGTAGGTACACGTCCGGGGTTGACAAAATTAGGGAGCCGTGTTACGAAAGCGACTACTAACTTCATTCAGTAAATATGCGTACGTCTCAAGAAGTACATTGTATGTTTCACAATATACGCATTAATTGCAAACGGATGATCTGTTCATGTGTTTTTTATATACAAATGTTAACCATTTAAATCTGTATGGTACATACATGTACCACCAGCTATAACATTGAGAAATTGTTCTTTTTGCTGCAGAGGTTATATGTGTCTTTCTGTGATTCTCGCAATACAGAACCATTATGTTGTTAAGTACTATATAGATAATATTCAACCTTCAAACAGTTAAATACCAGCTAGTTTTGCTATATAGTCCATCATTTTGAAATATTCATTACCCATTATTCATTGATTACAGCTCAAAATGGGTTGGCATTCACTAGCAAGGAGACTACACAAGGTTTTCTTTCGAAGCGAAGGCTCAGCGCTGTTTCTAACCGATAGTCAGTTTAATCATCCTGTGAAATCTTTTGTAGTATAAAGTGCCACGATGGGGAATCATTCCGCACACGAGAAGAAAGGGTGAAGTTTAATGTAAGAACATGAACTCTGTTCTACTTCAAGTGACAGAAACACACAATAACAACAATAGAAGATAAAGTGTTGCATTTGTGTCGTCTTTCGTCGTTCCGTAATGCTATGCTGTAAGCAGAAGGACAATCGAAAAGGATTGATTTACGTTAGATATTATTCTGAAATACGTCTTGCCTGTGTTGTGACACGTCGTAAGCGTTTATGAGAGGTCCTTCACAAAATAACCATTGTGGCTACCACGAGTTTATCTAGCAATCCTGAAACAATAGTGGCACTGTGTAACGATTTGCTTTAGCGAAAATTAAGGAGTTTCAGAATGAGATGCTGAGGGAACATCTGTACCTGAGGCAGGGAAGCCATTGCATTGGGTTGAAACAGGGAGATTAAGTCAGGGAGACGGAGAACCAGACATTTCGAACAGGTAACACTGATGGGGAAGATAAGTTGAAAGTAGCACAGTGCTGCTTTTAGGCCCTTTCGCAAAATTTCGAATAACAACGACTAGCGTATTTACGTTCTCCGTCCATCCTCACTGAACAATACGACCTCGCTGGAGGGATTTTCGTGATTTTGTATTACGGGGACATTACGTCGAAAAATTAAAGTTTTGTTCAAATCGTACCAAAATAACTGGCACTTTAAATGAAGACCTCCGAAGATTTACTACTGGTTACTAGCGTTTTCATTGTTGCCATCGATAATAATAAAAAACATGTAATCGATAAGTCGATATTGTTCGATATTAATCGGCATAATCTGCCTTATTTCTCCATGCCATATACGTGATGCATATTTAAGTAAAATAAAAACGTGTGTATTTAATATGTATTTATTTATTACTTATAGACGTGTAGAATTTGACATGTAGATATATACCTACAATTATGTGTGACATATTGCTTCTAGATCAGACAACATAAAATAGTTCCGAAGGGTGAAGATTTGAGGTTGTGTGTGACTAATACATATAAATAGTTCCTCAAATAAATAAGTAGCAGACCTTAACAATAGCAATTATATTATACAATACGTTCACAATTGTGAAAAACAACAAATTGTGTGACCAAAGTGGGTTAAATGGGATGGCGTCTGAGAAGGGTCCAGCATGCAAAGATCCGATCTCGTTCGATGTTACGTTGTACGTAATTTTCCTATCTTGTTAGGGTTTAGCACCACATGCAACTGTAATGTGTTGCCAAAGTTTTAGGAGGAACATGCTGCCTCCATCTACAAAGCCAAAGTGAAGTCACAGAGTCACGTTACGTTTGATAGTCCGTCTTGGTGTTGAGCCTAGTACGTTCCTGGATCATCATCTGTGACAATACATGTGGCCTGTCTTTTGTCAGACGTCAAAGCTATGCAAGTGAGAATTCGTTCACTTCATACAGGAAGAAATACAGAAAAATGGTCACTCAGGAAAGGTAAATATTCAATACACAAAAACCGGCCCCAATAAAGGCCAATTCTGATGGAAAATAAAAACGCCCTTTTTATAAGTCACTGAGCAGGTGAAAGTGAGACTTCAGAGAAGCAGGCATAGATGTGAGGATAACATTAATACTTTCGTGTGTACTGCGGTCTGCTCCTTAAGCACAGGAAACAATGAATGGCTTGGTTAGGACGGAATTGAACCTTCGGTTTTCTTTAAAGGCGAAGAAATTCTTATCGACCTTCAGCGCCTCACCGAGGTTTATACCACAGGTTTAGGAATTTAACCTTTTAAAGCCTACTGGTTACTTGACGCAGCAACAAGTTTAACATGCAACATATCAGGCAATGTACGTGTAACGTAACATTGAGGCGCGTTCGTATAACCATTGTTACCCTGGAAAACAATAAGTATTGCGTATTCTGAAAGTGTGTTTATGGCCTTAGTTATTCAGCATGCAATGCGCATGCGCCATAATATACCTTTCCGGTTCTACCATGTTTTGCCACATTATCTCATAAACGGAACGATTTTCGGAAAAAGTTAGTGAACATGAAATGTGTGTTTTGATTGTCTCTACAACTATGAAACTTTTCTCATTCTAAGAAGAAGTCAGCAAGATATTATCATACGTGTAAGTGTACATAGCTCTTCATGTAAAGTGCCCGTTATTCTTGTCAGACTTTAATGAAACTTGAATTTTTATGGTAACTTTTCAAAAAATCCTCAAATATCAGATTTAATGAAAATCCGTCCAGTGGGAGCCGAGTTGTTCCATGCGGACGGACGGACATGACGAAGTTAAAAGTCGCTTTTCGCAATTTTCAAATCGCGCCTAAAACTCATACATTCTGCCCACGCTGTAGTTATGTGTACTGTACTTATCGCAGAACAAACAGCAACTTTTGTCCCACATAATATCAAATGATTGGTTTTTATAACCGAGATGAAAAGTGTTTACTGCGCGGTACGAACTGGGTCTTTAAATAATACAGTTTTTGCTTCATATTTAAAGGGTTAATATATTTAAATAAATCTACATCATGCCACGAAGACATGTAGAATGTTGGTGTACATCGACTCGTTCCATTTACGTGTGTCTTTTGACAATGCTCTCAGTTGCTAAGATCATAGTGTCGGTGACAGACAAAGGAATGAATGCGCAGCATTGGTAGAATAAGACTGACAGCGGAAAAATTGATGAATTCGGGTAAATACCTGTCACAATACCACTTTGCCCACCACATCCCAGACGGATTCTCCTTGGACTGATCCCGGGCCTTCGCGGTGCAAGGCCGGTGACTACCCGCCCAAGACATTGCATCCACGCATTCTTCAGTACATGCAAATAAGTGTTCAGCTTCACGTCCCGGATGATTTACTCCCTCGCAAGGAGCCCCCGTGTTCTTTTCTGATAGGAGGCTGGCTGGACCGCATAGTTAGCCTACACGTTATGGCGAGAGAAAAATATCTACCTTCGCCGGGAATCAAAGCACGATTCTCCGGTCATCATTCTCATCGGCTATTCACTGTGCGGAATGAGATGTGCCGACTCGATACAACAGATAATTACAGTGAGCCTTTTTCCTACCGCAAATATGATGTTTCAGGCAATTTATCATTGGGCGCTTTGCGTTTGGCAACTAAAATATTTTTTAACTCAAAGGGTTTTTGTCAAACTTGAGTGACGTTTGTATAGTTTCTTGTTGACACACCGGCATTTTTGTAGACGAAATTTTAAAGTTGAAGTCCGGGAAAGTAAACATTTCAGATATAAACTACAGAAACTACATTCTGCAGATTGACAGCGCGTTCCGTGCTAAATGCTTTCACGTAAATAAATAACAACTTACTGTATACCGAGTTGATATCAAAGGCAATGTATATATATCTTACAGAAATATCTTCTTTGCTAAAGAGCCTTTAAGACGTCAGTAACTGACTTCGATTTATACGACATTTTGTACAACAAGACACCGTGCTATTTTTACATGGCGTTTTGTGATTTGTGCAGAATCCTAAGCACAGATTGAGAATATTATAACACTATCGCTGGGAAACTATTTCGTGCTTTTGACAGTAATCTTTCTATTTTTATCGGAAATGCTTGTTCTTTTCTTCAGTATATCCTTCCTAATAAATGACTCCCTTTATAGACGTTTATTTCGTACAATTTTAAGTCACAGTGTTCTCTTTCATAAAGTTAACGGAATGTTAAAATTGAGATCTGCGCTCTTCTGGGATATTACGCGGCGTCGTGTAGTAATTGTTTACCGACGTTTCGGGAAAACGAATCGGTCCATCTACAAGGGTCAAGAGTCCGAGGAGAAAAGAAAGCCAGCACCGCAAAGTAGATTCTATACGGGAAGGTGAGCGCGGGGTGATAATCAGTAAGCCGGCTTTCTTTTCTCCTCGGACTCTTGGCCCTTGGAGATGGGACCAATACTTTGTCCCGAAACGTCGGTAAATATTTCAGAGGAGGGAAAATCTCATCAACATCGCAGCGGAAGCATAAAACCAACGTTAAAGTTGTCCAGTCAATTTCCTGTTACTCCATTTTGGAGGACAGGGCCTCCACGAAGCAAAGCTAAGGGACTTACTTTCGTCAGGCCGTTTCTTCCTTTGGTTTCTGTAATATACGAATTTAAGTGCAGTGGGTTTTAACCCTTCGACATCAAGTGCCATAATTGGGCTGCTATTTGTACACCTAAGCACTGACCTGTTTACACTGTTGTTCGTTGTCATGGGAAGAACATTTTCTTCCTTATGCAGTGCATGGTTACACCACAGTTCCTCGGTCACAGTTGCCTCGTTTGTGATAATGTGGTAATACGAATAATAATACGAATTAGGTGGAACTAAATAACAGAGTCTGTGGTGAAATATGACCGAAGTAATAAAACGCTTCGACGCAGATATTGAGAAATTTATACTGCTATCGGTTTTTGTTATTTAATATGTTCAATCAATTTGTTCAATCGTGCCTGAAAACACGTTTATTGGAAAAACTGATTGGAAGCGGGGTCAGATCGGTTACATGTTAAAAAGAGTATATAGACCGACTGCAGCAATAATTGAGAGCAGCGTGTTCTATATCTTGTTATCCATTTTTGTCTTTGGTTTCCTTGTTTTATAATATACGTGTATATGACACCATTACCATTAAGCCAGACAAACTGACAGACTTTCACATTAGCTGTGCAAATTCCGTACTGTACAGGCGCCTTTATACTTTCGCTGCATTCGAAAAAGGTTGCAAGCACGCGCCTAATTATATTTCTTTTAAGTGTAACTTACTTGTTAAAGCCTTCAGTATTTTTTTTAAATCTGAGCTGATAGTTAACCTAGGAATGAGAGATGTCGGCAACCCTTATGTAAATAAAAGATAGGTGTATATTTCTTTACTGTGATGGTATGATGTAAAACACAATTGTAAGTAAACGGCTCATAATAATACTTGCAACATTACGCACCTATTATCTCTGATGTGTCTGTCTATGCGCATGCCTCTATGTCGGTGCGAAAACTTGAAAACTGCTGAATGAGTTTTCGTAAATGTAGGTTTTCGGCAGTTTTCTTATAACCCGATAAATTCTAGTTATAGGATAATCAAAAAAAGATAACGGATATATCACGTAATACATACGTTATACCTAAACACACGTTATATCCAAAAACATTTTCCATTAAGCTCACACTCTTGTAAATAATTAGAAGAGTGTTATTTTTTTAATCCAACACAGGCCTCGTAAGAAATGCGTCACTGAATTTTTTTAGCTAGTTATAAGAAGCCATCAAAATTTAATCTCCAGGAATTTAGACACTTCTTTATTTTAATATGAACTACTTGATAACCGGTTACTTCCAACCTCATGAATCAAAAAAATTATACGATATTCCAAACTGTCCGGCTTATTCTCAACATATAAAGCATAGTCTATTTCAGGTTCAAAGTCTAAAGTAAGTTTATTTTGAACCTCGCATTTGAAATTTTATTTACAGCGTAAACAGTGTTTGCAATGTTAACTTCCATCAACCTCGCTTTAAATTTATTTCAATACAAAAAAGGATTCAAATATAAAAAACACCCTTCAATATGTATATCACGTTACATCTCAGGGTCACGTCGTAATATAAGCGAAATATATTCACTTTAAAATTATTGTGATCGCTCCATAAATCCCAGAAAGAAATAAGAATGCCAATTAAAAAGCTATTTGGAATCCACCTAAATACAAAAAATGTGGAAATTAAATTTTAATATATGAGTAATTAGACAGTGTTAAAATATTACAGCAAGGGATGTTTGTTCGTAATGAAAATGAACAGATTTATGTTAGCAATGTATGTTAGCAATGTAAGTTAGCAAGTTGCCAAATCGTGTGAGATGTGCTTCGTGTATGGACTAATGTTGTACATAGCACCGTCAATACGTAATTTTTTTCACGAAACGAAAAAAACATACGTATTTTTCTTCTCCACCAATTTTGTGTTTATCTGCGTGTAGTGCGTGAACACAGTACATGTTATTAATGTAAAGTACATTTAACGATGTTCTTTTATCAATTTTCCGTTGAAGTTTTAACTTCGTACTGGTCATGAATAATCAGTATCCATATTCCAAACATAATAATAGAAAGAGAAAGACAGAAAGTGACGTGCGCAGTTCAGCGTTCGCTTTAATCAAGCTTCATTTAACGTAAATTGCCACCACCAGAAGGGCTTTCTAAAGCTATACCCTCTCACTTGTTGTATCGCGCTCACGTTCTGATTATAATTAATAAAGCATCGCTTTCCTATCTTCCTCTATTATCATCCTTCCTCCCTCGCACCCAGGGGCCTCAACAGACAAAATCAAAGCGTCATGCTGGTGGAGATATTGTCACCCAGCGCACACTGGTCACTACAGTACAGTCTGTGGAACCAGATACATACATTAATATGCAGTATCGTAGAACAGAAATATTGCTTACACATAGTTCAGGCTACCAGTCAGCCTGCCCGCCCGTCCTTCCGTCACGCTGTCTCCAACAACAACAACAGCGACAACAATAACAAAAACAAAAACGTGTAAATACAAAACTTATTTGTTTTAGAATAAATAATCCAAAATATGTGTTAATTTCGCCCTCACGTACACGGATTGGAGCCCAAATTAGGTTCTTGCCCCATTCATCCTCCCTTAAGGAAAAGAATGCAAGCTGCTTTCTGTTTTAAATAGTAGGTATTTGTTTCTAATACTTACTGATTTTATTATTTGCAGTAAGGGAGTTTAATTTGTGTTAATTATGTTTTATGAGTGTGGAAATCTCTATACTAAAAGGCATCTCTCAATGACAGGCAATATATGGAAACTTTATACATCATGGCCTCTTAAGAGAACTAAAAGTTCCTTGAAGTTGGAAGACTCGAGGTTCTCATGGCCGTGATTTTAAAAGTTATTTTATTGTATTATGGAATGTGACGTCATAAACACTAAAGTTGGAGATAGCACGTTCTTCCGAGACGTCGGTAGATTTATGTTAGGCTCTAGGGTACAAAAGATGCTAATGTCTGTACATAGCTTTATGTTTATTAATTCTTCATTTATGTAATCAAATTTTCAGTAAATCAAGTAATAAGCCAACAGCGGCTTATGATAAGACGAACAGTAAAAAGTGAATTGGAAATGATACTTTGGAAAGCGTACGTCGCCTAACATGGGGGATTGTCTCCGCGTTTTCCTACATAAAGTGAGAAAATTAATGAAAACCCTCGGTAAATAGGCTGTAGTCCTTCTTCAGACTGCAGTTAGAAAGCCGGGATCACCCAAATGCAAAGCAGAAATTCTGAAAAAAAAAGAACAACTGGCCCGTGTTCCAAACACTTGACGTAAAGCCAAACGACATAACCCAACACATAATCCTTAATATAAAATTGCAAAGTCGAGAAAACTGTAAATGACAGAAACATATCTCAACATCGGTGTTTTTGAAGAGGCAAGTCTTCTGAAACATTAGTCCACGTAGATTGGTAAACAGTTACCGGCGTTTCGAAGAAACGTAGTGCCTTTATCTTCAGGGGGAGCATTCCGATTCTGAAAATGAAAGCTCTAGGATCTTTCGAACCGTAGGTAACTAGGTACCGTTCGACATAGAAATAACATCCCAGAAGACTTTCAGTCTAAACCTTAAAAAATTTCAAGAAGAACGCAAGAGCAGATAAAATTCAGGGAATGCTTCCACAGATCTGTTAAGAGACTACCTCTTCCTTTTCCTTTACAACGGCAAACATTAACTGCGAAACTCTACTAATTTATATTTTGCTTTGTACGTTTTCTAAAACTGACCTTTCATTCTAAGAGGAGAACGCAGACTGATGGGTATTTCGTGCAAGGAAAACGCAACTGGCTTCAAGTAGTACTAGCACTGCCGCCGATAAATCCGTCATTAATGAACAAAACCACAAGTTTTTCTTCTAAATCAAGGATTGAGTGTTATGAAACCGTTAAGATCTTTAGAATATGTCCTTTGTTCAATTTCTGGGACTTCCCATATCTCTCTCTTCTGTAATTATACATAAGTATGCAAATTTTGATAATATACTGCCTTGCAGAAAGAATTACGGAACGAGAACTTTCAGATTTTGTAGACCTGCTGTACGCCAATTATGAGTAGGGTGGTCAAATCAAGAAAGATGATAATATTCTGCATTACTATCCCTGACTGTACATCGAGAGGCTAGGGGGAGGTTATATTTTTACTCCCGTAGGAATCCAGTTGCAGCAGCGTGGAATTCTGCTGTTGTTTTATCGATTTCCTACAACAATGCTGGAATGCTTCGTGCTGGTGTACGAGAGGTGGCCGGTCTGCTTATCTGGCGCTGTAGGGATCCCCAATCATTGAGTTGTGCTGCACAGACAGAGGAGCTGAAAGCAGTTTGATGGATGGGTGTTATGAAACTAAATTCAAAGTAGAGTAAACTCACTTTTAATTTTGAAAGTAACCAGAAAACACACATCATGAGTTGTCGGAAATATCGATTCCAAAGTGCTACATATAATCTTCTCCTCTTTATATTATTTTTTTATTACTCTCTCCCTCCGCTTCTTCTACAAAAACATATCTTTATTATTGTTATTCTTAGCTTACCTTTCCATATTCTTTATTTTTCCCTTTCTTCAGTTATTCATCCGGTGTATATAGTACCTCAATGGTGCTCCATAAGTAATTCGACATATCATCATCTTCAAGTAGTGCAAAATAAGTGTTTACGGGTCATTTGTAATTCCCCGCGCCGCAAGCCCATATTCCGCTTCCACTCTTCCTTAAGTATTGACTATATACAATCACATGTCCGACAACTAGCGTCCAGGTTTATTCCAAATGCCAATCCATCCCAATCCCCTCATCGGGTCCATAGGGCAATATACACTCCACGATCTGAACACTATGTATAGACGATATAAACACAAACGGCCAAAGCATATCTTGTTCTAATTAGAGAAGGTTGAAAGGTAGTGTTTTTTGTTGTTCTCAGTTTTTCACTACAACTACTGTTTCTTTGCTCACTGTACATTGCGGTCAGGGCGGATGTCCCGATTCTCGTGAAAGTACGGAAGTTGGTAATTGGTACAACTTGCTAACAGTTTTGTTCCTTGATGTATACTGATAATGTTAATAAAGCTTTTATTTAAAAAAAATAGTACCTCAGTATATATTTTTTGCATTTTACTTGCACGTGTTTTAAACAAAAGTCTTTGTCGATTTTGTAATACTACTGATTTGTTTTCTGGATGTTCCGGGTCCATATCTCGGCCCACACACCTTCTAGCCTGGCTGAATGAAAATATTTATGTGCTTTGCCTCACTTCCTCCTCAAAATCGACCGGTATGCTGTACTTGATTACACCTACTCGACTTTTTCTTATTTACCGATTCTAAGCATTCAGTTGGCCTCACGTCACTGCCACTAGTGACCAAAACTACAAATTCTTCTTCTTCGAAATCAAAACTTGAATCTTATAAACTTGGCCATCCATTCCCAGAGTGGTCTTTCAGTCTACGGCAAGGCCTTCCCATATCCAGCTCCTGGGATTATTCATAAATACGTTTATTTGGTAATCTACTGCCTCGTATCTTATATTTTTATGCTGTTCCCAATTTAATTGTTGTTACTTTATTTTCTTTAACATATTCTCATTTTGCAACAGATTTTGTTTCTACCACGACATTGCAAGGTATGAATATTTCTAGTAGGGTTTATAAGTCAACTTTTTTTTTGAACACTTATCTGTGAATTTCTCAGTATGATACTCTCATGCTCACATTACGAGTATATTAGAATGTGAATGTTGAGTGAAAATTCAGGCCTTCTTGGATGTTACTGTGTGTCCTGGGCGAATACTTCTCGAAGCTTCGAAGGATCGTGATGCCTTCCTCTGTTCACTGTTACAGTCAGACTCTTTGACTCTGTATATGAGGTCACTACGACCTTTGCAATGGTGCGGTACCACTTGTCCAAAAACACACCGCCACATCCCAGAAGACGTGAGGCTTCAGCAACGCTGCTGCGAGAACCTCAAATCTTCAACGTTCATTGATCACAAATTCTGACACATCGTATTTCCACCTCTCCATCAATGTTCACGTTAGCCCTCATATTCTACCTCCATTGTACGTGAACTATGTCGTCCCCAGCAGCCTGCCGAGGCACACAGCATTTCCGTTGCTTTCACAAAATCCATCGAAAGTTCCATCTGTTTTTATTATCTTTTGCACGATTGATTACAGGATTTACGTATTGCGTCATTCTCTGTTTGAACTACGCGGATGGAATCAGCAGTTCTGCTCAGAATTCAGAGGGTGTAACGTAAATAAATAAATAAATGGTTTATCGCCATTCAGTTGTTCAAACCATAAACAATACGAATCTTATATGAAAAGCGTGCATAGCTACAGCTTTAACCTAATGGCACAGAAATTTTTAGACAAAAACTTACACTTTTAAAGCAAATCTCAAGAGAGAAGATCACTTGTAAAGTCTAGGTGTGTATAAAATGATTTATATTTTTCCCCCCGTCGCGCAACATCCCCTAGTGGGCCAGGATCTCCTCATTATCGAGGCTTCACAATCACACTCAGACACACTACACACTCGGTAGGACTTCTGGACGAGTGATCAGCCCGATGCAGAGACCTCTATCTGACAACACAGTGCTCTCACAAGAGACAGACACGCATGCCCCCGGTGGGATTCGAACCCGCAATACCAGCAAGCGAGCGGCCGCAGATCCACGCCTTAGACAGCGCGGCCACTGGGATCGGCGAGATTATTTATACAGGCCTATATAATCGACTGTGTGTGTCGTTCTCTCGCCGTATCCGTGGACACAAGTGCTACGTAGTTTTACAGATGGCAGCTCTGTGCTAGAAATTGCGCCATATGAAACATAAACATGTAACTTAATTTACTGTTTTAACGTCAAAGGGAGGGAAACAGATGGATAGGCTAATAAGGAGAAGGGAAAGAGTAAACAATGAAGACGCGAAAGGTATTATGCCTCGTGGAATTTAAACCACTAATATAGTAGCCGACACGAGTCTGTTTGCTTGGCGTCTGGAGTGGAACTGTTTGCGTCGAGAAGTAGTTTCCGCTGGGAGATGGCGTTCGGTTACTTCCACACCTCAAAATGTAAGTTTCGAAAACCCTGCTTATCTCGTGGACTCAAACAATGGTGTGCCCAGTCAGATGCTCTTAGATACGGCAATATTTATCTTACCTGCAATGGCATGCAACGAAGGTCAAACTCGCAGATTCGAGCCGAATACCATACTTTATTAACTTCATGTGTATCAGCTCCATTGTTCGAACTCTTACCGCACTGTATGAAACACATTGTAATCGTGTTTGTGCACACTTTTGGTTCCCATGCTGCAGATAATCAACCCGTCCCCTCACTCTGAAATATTCATCAAGTAGTCGTGCGATATAAACAGTGCCCCCGTCTCATGTGTAACACATGGTACATGTACAAATATGTTACAGTTCCCGTAAAACAATATTATACATCATGTCACAAATGTATGCACGTATATTGTTTTAGACTGCCAACGGCTACCGTTTATTGGACATGGGAATCATGTTATTCGTACGTGTAATCTAATATATGAAATGTGTATGTGTGTGTGTGCGTGAGAGAGAAAGAGAGAGTTTTCTGTTCCCTTCCGCGGAAATAGCATTGTGAATGTTATGAAAATTACTCTGTACTCTTACCAGTATGCAAACTGTTAAAGCGATGTGCAAGTACTGCGATAGACTTTTTGGTTGCGATTTTAATAGTCAGGAACAACTTTTCTTTTAAATTACGTTTTTTTCTCACGGTTCGACAGCCCCAGTGGGCCAAGGCCTCCTCATTGTGGAGGTTCCGCAATCACACTCAGACACACCACACTCAGACACATCACACTCAGACACGTCACACTCAGACACATCACACTCAGACACACCACACTCAGTAGGACTCCTCTGGACGAGTGATCGACCCATCGCGAAGACCTCTACATAACAACACACAACACTCACAAGACACAGACATCCATGTCCACGGCGAGATTCGAACCCACAATCCCAGCAAGCGAGCGGCCGCAGACCCACGCCTTAGAAGGCGCGGCCACCGGAATCGGCTTTAAATTACGTTAGTCCACATTAATTCCATAATTAAATAATATTTCTTCTTTACAGATTAGCTACAATGTGCTTTGATACTGACGAAGAGAGCAACCACATCTTGGGCAAACTTACAATATATGTATTTTAATTCTACTCGTACCGTACTGTGGTGTAGGCTTAATACGAACTCAGCTTTATGAAATCTACAAATAATTCAACAGATTTAAGGAAAAGTTAATTCGCTTTAGTAACAGTGACTGAAAATCTCAGCTCAAGTAGTAATACGTTGATCCTATTTAAATTTATTTTCTAAAATTTCACTTTGCACAAGCCTACGTCGTTTTCCATCCAGCAAAATTCTATGAATAGATGTTTAACCTATGTGACTTTTCCTATGGATATATCTCTCAGGGATAAAATGTCCAACGCTAAGACTCACAAGTGATGATTTGTAAGTGATAATACCACAAGAGATATTTTCAATCTCCACGGAAACGGTGGGTGGATAAAGAAATGTTTTACGTGATAATAAAGACACCGAAATCGTTGAAATCTCAGATGTTGACATATACGACAGAAGGCTCTAGTGTTCACAGTCATGTGATTAGAAGCATGAGGATACAAGGAGAATTCCGCAGTAATTCAGTATTGTAAACTGCCTGGAAAATTGGTCTTGCTTAGAAGTCAGAGGAAAAACAGGCTTTTTGTGGGCACGGAATGTGTCAGCACCTACAGCCATCAATAGCTCAAGAAAGTGTACGGTAATGAGGTGTTGTCAAGGCAAAAATTTTCGAAATGTTGACGCACGTCTGCTCCTGAAGGACGGCAATCGAAGTTGATGACGAAGCTCCTCGACTACAGAAGTCAACACTGCACACATCGAGGAACTCCTTAAGATGGACAATGGCCTAACTGTGCGTCGCATGGCGTGTGACCTTGGTTTATCCTGCGGCCCTGTAAAGCATAACGTGGTGAATGTATTAAAAAGAGTACCGTAAGCGCCGTGACAGACGGGTACCTCGTGCGTTAACTGACGACAGCAAAGCAGCAAGAATGATGGCCTGTCTCAGTGTCCTGCAAAGTTATGCAGTAGAGGGAAACACTGTCTGCTTCGAGTCGTTACCGTTGATGAGACATGGATCGATCATTTCACTCCCGCCAGTTAACGATCAACCATGGGAAGAAGTTTAAAGTAATACAGTCTGCTGGCCAAGTTATGGCCACGGTCTTCTGATACTCGGAGGGCGTGTTACCATTGGACTTCCTAGAACATGGACCCACAGTTACGCCGAAATATTGCGCCACGCTAAAAAGCTTGCGAGAGACCATTAGCAGAAAACGGTCCCAGTCTTCTTATGTACGATGTGATTCCCCTCCAGATGATGTCCAACTGCACACGGCACAGAAAACTCGAAACATGGTGCTAAATTTCGTTGTAAAAATTTTCGACCATCACCCATACAGTCCGGATTTGGCACCCAGCGATTTTCATCTCCTTCTCGCCTTGAATGAGCACTTGTCAGGATACATTTTCACCTAAGATGAAGACGTCAAGTGTGCTACGTCACAGAGCTTCACTTAGCTGTCGTAAAAAAGACATACATTCCATGCGTCCCGGATGGACAAACTTATCACGCGCTGTGGTAAGTGCCTCAACGCCGGTAAGGAGGACTATGCTGAAAAATCGCCTACCAATGACACTTTTATTGTGCATTGTCAGTTTCCTCTATTGGACCTTGCCTTTGATTTGTGGGTACTATAAACTTAATTTCTGTTCCACTTTCTTATATTTAACTTTCTAAACAACGTCCCACATTTTGCTGCGAACTGAACGTGGAATACCTGATAATATGATGAAATTTACCGCACTCTTACTAGTAATACGTTAGACAGCTGTTAAAGGGATATACACGTATAACAATGGAGGTTTTTTATATAATTCGAATCCAGTTTCAAATACATTTTTCAAAACACAAGTGAATGGATTTATTGATCTGTGTTTTATTCTTACTTTAACCTTTTAGGTAGATTTTAGTTACTATATTCCGTGCTACTGACAAGGATATCAAAGACATCCCGGACGAAGAACAGGTATTTCTGATTTATAAAACGATAAGAATTTAATGTTTGCAGCGTCTGGAATGAGCTCACGTTCGAGACTCACTGGTGGTCTACGCAGATTTCATTCTTCTCACTTTAACACTTCGTAGCACACTGATGGTTTTGCTTGGGATTTGAACTGGGATGCTCGGGTACAGCTTGTGTCTTCATCTATTGCCCTCATTCACTGAACAATTAAAATAAAATAAAGTAATGTGCTAAAATGTTCTTGTTTTATATCCCTTCTGTGACGAAGTATCGACGCTGTGTTCTGAGTTGCTGCCAGCATTATTGTACAGAATGTTACGAATAAGGTGTGCCAAACTTGAGGATGTTAGGTTATGTATGAGGCATTGTGAGAGAAAAATTATCCCACATCTATCTTGGTTATTCTTGAAGATGGAACTGTCATCTTTTTACAAATCATAGAGGACCATTAGTTGAATGATTCGCTACACATAACTCAATTTAGTTCAAAGTGGCAGTTAGTCCCTTTTTACAAAAAGGGGCCATATTCGCAATTTTGTAGGCATTCTTGAAGGCGCTGCTCTAACTTACTAGCTTGGCTGTCCCATAGTTCACAGGAACCAGTCCCATTCAAATTGTTTAGCCGTACGATAGAACCACACGACCTGTTTCCTCCGATAAAACAGTGGTACAATACTGCTCGTCAGGACACGCATCAGCGATTCTACTGTTCGAATTTTCTACTACTTTCTCCTAATTCAGCATCTCTCTTTTCACGCACTGTTGGAAAATTGCTTAGTATATGAAGATACGTAGTGCTTGCATTCACAATAGTATATTCGGAAGGGGGATTAACTGAGCTCGCATTAACATCATAGTAGGTTATCTGACACAACATTACATTCTTCGCTTTGACATATGTAGGCCTATACCAATTTTATTTGAAAACTATTCTATGCTTTAGAAAAGTGAAATTTACTGACAGCCTCGATTGTATGGTGCTAAGTAGTTTGCATTTTAGTTGAACATAAATATAAATTTATATAAATTATTACAAGATATTTGAAAGCCCAATGGTAAAGATGTATACCAGCTACTGTAACCTTAAGAAGCTCTGCCTTTTGCCAAACAGTGTATTTATTATATTTCCTATAATTTGTATAATAAATTTGTGTTGTTTCACTACTAAACATTAACTTTTATTGTTTATAATAGAATCAAACTATGTTCTCTGTGAAGTACGAACTTGTCTTTATGTGTAATGTAGATGAACTCTAATTTTTGAAGGGTTTAATATCTAAGCAAAAGTATATTGCAATGTATTTTCAATATTAGTCACAGGTTAGAATCCAACCTACGACTTGTTCCGAGTTCATAATGTGACTCAATGACTTGATTTCATCTTGCACTGATCTGCAGTTTCACACGTCTATTATAATTATAATAATTATTAGTATATCTTGTTTTTGTGGAGAAACTAACACCTACCGACAGATGCAGTATACTTTAATTATATTGGGTACGGCTAGTTATCGCCATCACGAGGAAAGCTGCTAAAAATGTTCGCACATCCGCCATCTTGTTATTTTATATTTTATAAAAATATTAGTTTGCAAAAGTTTAAAATTTTTCCAAGGTCTAATAACCTATAGCATTACAGTATCCAAAAGTGGCGCTAGTGTCGCTTCCACCTTACACGTTTGTGCGTCCACCGTATTGTTATTATTAGGTGCAGGAATTTAAAGTACGGCTTTGGGATAGACATTACTGGGACATTGTTTGTGTAAAGTTACGTGAATATTGGTCATGTGGTTCGAAAACGGAAAAACCGTACACACAAACAAAACACATAGAGAGACCGGTGATTACAAAAGGGTAATTTATGTCCTTTAGGAAGGAAAATATGTTGGTAATATGGACGGTGATCACCTGTGAAACAGTCCTCACAGGGATGTGCATGGGTTTCAGGAAGTATTTCAGATTTTACTGAGCTGAAATTTATCATAAAAAGACAATTGCTTTTAAACAGGTATATCTGAGAGTGAAGGAATTACAGGATTTGTAAACCAAAAACATTTTTCAGTGAAGTTAACAAAGTCAAAACAGTGAGGATTCAGAAGGGTGGCCAAAACACTGTCTAGGACATATTAAAAATCGATTCCACTTAGGGGGGCAATATCGATCAGAAAAAACTAAGTGTCCGCTTCAATTTTACTAACATCTTTAGAGTAAGTATTTGCGTAACCTCAGTGATTAATATCTTACGTCAAATGTTGCTAAAGTTTTTGAAGACATTTTATACTTTTCAAATAAAATCTATGACAATTCACAACAATACTTGAATGTGTTTACTGTTACCTATCGGAGTCCTTTGAAAGCGTGAGTAGTTGATTAAGAAGCACTAAAGAAACTAAACTTTCCGTTTAAAATACGAAGACCTAAAGGTGGTGGATATGAAGTATAAATACCCTCTTGTTGTAGATGACACCGTGAGGTCTGTTACAAATATGACGATATTTCGAAGAAAAGTATTGTTTCCATCTTCAGGTTAGAATAGTGACATGAAACCAGTATCTCCGAAATGTCAATAAGTCTCTACTAGATTCCAACGCACTGCACTTCAGAGGATTGTAATTTCAAGTTTTCCGTCTACTCCCTAGCATTTCGACTTGCACATTTTCCCGAACTCTAGCGCATGCAGTTGCGGTTTCCTTGCCTGGGGGACGTGTAATTTGAGTCCCTGTACTAATTACCTGTAGGAGATACGACATTCAGTGTTTTCAGCCCCCAGTGGCTGGCTCTTGTGATCGTGGTAATGGTCGTCGGGGTTCCATAAAATCCTACTTGAGTGAGTATTAAACTGACACACGTTAGACAGTTTTTACGAAAGCTCAGGTAAAAGAAAAACAAGAGAGGTAATGTACGTATAACGTAACACTGAGGCGCCTTCGCCTGACCATTGTTGCGGTCCGTAAGCTATACGTTTTACTCATTCTGAGTGTGTGTTTGTAGCCTTAGTTTCCAACTATATTTTCATCTGTGGCCTGGCATGTCCGGCTGTACCATATTTTTCCACATTATCTAATAAGCGGGTGGGCCGGGATAGTGTAGTCGGTATAGTGACTCGCTACGGGCTGGACGGTCCGGGGATCGAA
>JAKCWW010000388.1:58154-73868 GCA_026260175.1 Reticulitermes lucifugus
AAAGAAAGAGTAGAGCTATACCTCTACTCGCCCTCTGGGCCTTCATGGCCTGTTCTAGGGAGAACTTCACCTTTTATCTAATAAGAGGCACGATTTTCGGAAAAAGTTAGTGTTTTGATTCTCTCTACAAATTAGTCTGAAAATTTTCTCATTCTAAGAAGAGTCAGCAAGATATTATCATAATGTACATAGATCTTCATGTAAAGCTCCCGTTATTCTTGTCAAATTTTAATGAAACTTGATTTTTCTCGACAGATTTTCGAAAAATACTCAAATATCAAATTTTATGGAAATCCCTCCAGTGGGAGCAGAGCTGTTCCATGCGGAAGGACGGACAGACATACATTACGAAGCTAATAGTCGCCTTTAACAATTTTGCGAACGCGGCTAAAAACACATTCCGAAGCTAACTCCGCTTACGTCATCAGGTAAAATTGTGAAACTTACTATGTCGTTTCTATCAGATATAACCAATATCCATCCCCAATCTTGTATGTGACTATTATTCTCTCAAAGGTTGCTTTTCTCCTCCACATATGCAGGCGATGAAGTGAACACACTTCCGCAAGAAAGATTTTCATGTCAATGAGTCTCTAAGAAGTTTGCAAAAGCTCTACCACCTGCGTTTTTCACTTCAATTACCTCATGCTATGTTAGACACTGCAACATCTGATGGGTGGATATGATTCTGTCTGCGAAGACAGATAACATAATTACACTTGAGTCATGCTATCATGCTTTGTTCATGCGATTTCAAATAGTAGTCTTATCGGAATGCCCAACTTATAGATTCAATCCACTCACATCCCAGACACAGCGATTTACTGTGCACACACACTCACAGTTAACGCAACATTAGCCTTCTGTCCACCATTATTTAACACTTCTCGGATTTATACTAAAAATAGCCTGTCACTGAAGAGTGAAGGCTTCTGGGATGTTATGTCGTGTCAACTGGTAAATAGTTACGACGTATTGAAGTATCGTAGTACCTTCTTTTTCAGGGTCACACAGTCCAAGAAAAGATCAAGGCAGTGCTATCCCTCCAAATGTCGATAGCAATTTACCAGTAGGCACGGTGTCACATACCTGAAGTGTTGAATCTCCATCAATATCGCTGTAAGAACCTCAAATTCCACATTCTTCTTAATGCACTGTTTGTCAGAATATGTGGATTGTGGGGCCCAGTCATTGACCTTGGTACAGGATCTACCAAGTTCAAGTATATGCTACAGTTCCTCTGCTCTGGAAAGTGCCGATGTACATGCTTATCCTGCCGTAATTTTTTATTTATTATCTTATGTTGGTGTGAAAATGTCTGTAGTACTGCAGTCTCTTTTCAGCCTACTGTCCATTGCCGGTATGACAGATGAAAAAGTATTGAACACCGTGGCATAATAATTGACAGGGGAACATTGAAGTACTCGCAAAGACACCTGTCCCACTGCAAATTTTTCACCACAAGTTGCAAATTAAATTCTCTTGGATTGAACCCAAGCCTCCCGCACTTAGAAGCGTGATCTAAGGCACGGTCTTGTCCTACAACTTTAGTTTCTTTATATAACCATCGCCTTGTCGCGTATTCCTCCCTTGCAAATAAAAAAGGCGAAAGTAATATATTCCCTTCTCGTTTGACCTGAAAATAGAGAAGCGTTTAACTCTAAATTCATGAGACGACAGATCAAAGGACTGTTTAACGAGCCGGCGGTACCAGTGAAGAGTGAACCTTGTGCAGACATGTGTAAGGTCTCTAAGAGCACCAGTGACTGTGATATAGGAGGGAGAAGAATGAGTCTCTCCTGTCACGTGTCCGTCGGATCTAAGGGCCACATGGTCTTCCTTGGAAGAGCACAATTTAATGCCATGTTCGTCTTTGGTGGTGTCCTGTGTAGACACAGCCCTTGGAATGCCTAATTCCCATCCAAGGTCTCCTACTAAAGAACATCTAAGAAGTCACAGTTTCAAAAGTTATCTATTCTACAAAGAAACACGACTCAAAGCTGCAAGAATATTTCCTAAGCCGTGGATAAATCGTGAACACTGGTCCAGATGGATAAACCTGTTAACCACCTAGAGCATAAACAATATGAAAGTATGTTTCTGCCCAATGCTTCCCGATATCCGAAAGGGCGTTGCTTTGTGTGTAGTTTCCCAGGTTTCGCAAGAATTTTCTCTCGATTAGAGTAGCACTACGATTTAAATTAGTGTGGGGGTGATACTTCTATGAGGCAACAGATGTACTCGGAGAAAAAAATTTTTCAGTGCGACTTTGTTCACCACAAAAGTCACAGGGACTGTCGCAGTATATAAACCGGACCTCCTTGATGAAAGGGCAGTGATTGTCCACCTGTGCCATGACACGAAATTTTGAAGCATAAAAAACAAGTAAAAGTATTTGCCTATACAATTTTCCCCTTTTTCCGAAAGAAGCCTGCTTTTTGTAAGGTTCCCAGGCTTTGCCCTTTTGTCCTTCTGGTAAGAGGAACGTGTAGATGAAGATGAGTATGGAGCATTGGTGGTATGATACTGAGAGAGGTAAGCCGATCGAAGCATAAAATTCTTCCTAATATCATCTGAAGTTTTGCACCCTATGTCACATAAAACACGTTGCTTATCAATTACAAAGACAAAGAGTTTGGTGCTGTTGAGGAAGTAATCGTTGTGGATTCTGAGAATGTCTTAAAAACGCGTTGATACAGTGTGGGCAAAATGCAGAGTTGTGAATATTACAGAAGTAGGCACATATAACCGTCGCATTTTGGAGGCAGCAAGTTTCTTTGAATCGTCATACACCTCTAACAGATTTCACGGCGTCACACTCCAGAGGACGGTTATCTTCATACGCCTGAAACCACAGTCAGGACAGCCGGTAAAGGGACCAAGCACCGAGTTTCATGTTAAAAACACCATCGCTTATGTTCGTGCTGTGTTGCGACATCCTGTAGATTTCCGTCCTTATTTATATCATCCTGTAGCTTTGCCTCCTTGTAACATTTTGTGGATTGCCGCCCGTACCCTCTTGCACAACAGGGAGCAGTTGTTGACGAGAAACCACGAGAAGTCCATGACAAATAGTGTCTGTGCACGACCCATGTGTTGTTATCTTGCCAACCTCACACAATTACAACTTCAGAGGGACTGTACAAATTAGTTGACTTGTGATAAGCCAGGATGCTAATTAGAATAATATATTTAGTGACATTGTGGACAACTGTGTCGGCCCTTTGCATTTCACATTGCACACAAAGATATTTCCACTGGGCACAGTAGCGTCTGAGAGAAGGAAAACGAAGAGCGGGGAGAGAAGAAGTCCTTGTGGAAACTAAGATTAAATTTTTCCTTGAAATGAATAAGAGAGAAACAGAATCACAGCAATAAAGAATATTTATATTTCTTTCTATATAGAGCAGTTTTCTAGTATTACACCGGTTGCTGGATCTCAGACGGTTTTCGCCATATTTGCCGGTTTATTGTGTCTTCAGGTGTTAGGTTCTTCTGTTTCCTCGTTCTTTCCACTTCTTTCCCACTTCATTTTGGGTCTTCCCCTTCTTTTTCTTCCTTCCGGCGACATGGTCAATATTCGCTTAAGCCATCTGTTATCTCCCACGCGTAATACATGTGCATACCATTTCAACATGCTATTTTCCATTTTCTCCAGAATTGTTTGTGTTAATCTCATTTTTCTCTAATTTGTTACTTTTAATATTTTGGATGTTCTTGCAGCTCTTCTCCAAAAAAAATAATTTCTGTACTTAACAGCTTTTTATTTAATTTGTAATCCACTACCCAAATTTCAAACCGTAGCTTCAAATGTTTCTACCACTGTGTAAAATATTCGTTTCTTAGTATTTCATAAAATATGTTCACTACACAGTAGGCTGTTTAGAGGTGTTGTTGCTTTTCTGGCTTATCCAATTATTTATGTTTCCTCTCTTGAGTTATTTTTTAGACATAGCCTAACTCCATTTTATCACAACTCTTAACGAATAGCAAATGGAATTCAGTTCTTGAGAGGTTTATTAATGTAGGATTTGAAGTCGTCACAGTAGAAAATAATTATATTTTGTCGTTTGGAACTTATGTTACCACACTGCCGAGGTTTAACACTGAAGATGGTTGCAGCTTGTTCCTCCGAAAGGTTGGTATACACCTACTAGACTACAAGACATCATGTCCCAGATCACAGTACAAAGTTTATTGAGTCACTTGTAAACAAAACCTAAAACTACAATATTGACAGCGAAAAGTTATAAAACTAAAAAATGCCTATGATCAATTAATTGTCCATGGCCCGAATTGGTTTGCGTGTTGTGTGATACATGTAAATCCATCCCTGTTTATGATTGGCAACACAATGCAAAGAAGATGTGTGGGAGATGAAGCACCTCCGGGCATTCTTGACCTGACGGTACAATGAGAATCATGGTGAGGTTCACGCTCCAGCCACATTTTTTCTGGTAGTAATAATCAGTGGAAAAATTACCACCGAGGAAACAACACGCATTTGACGTTTTTTGTTATAAAGTTCTTTGAGTACATAAATTAGCCCAACACTTTTATGGCGGTAAGCGGGTTATGTTGCTTAAACCGGTGAAATAAATTAACTGTTTCAATCATAAAACCATTCGGTCCCTATCGCTTCAAAATTCCTTATCCCTGAATTTACTTACAATACGGATTAGAAACTGCGCAGAAGAATAGTGAATGTTATTAGTCTAACTACGTGAGTTTCATGGATTTCGCCTTAGTTGTTTCATCTCCACAAGAAATATACAGGACTGATTTATTTTTTAGAATGGTGGAACATTTACTTTTCAGTTTTATAAACCGGAGTTTTGTTTTAGGTTGTTGCAACTGAAATGAAAGAGGCTGGCATATAAACAGATGCAAGTTAGAATAATGGACGACATTAGATAAGGATGTTTCCATTAGGCAAAGCCGTGACGGCGAGCTGTAACAAGAGTTATGTTGTTATCATATGAAGCTGTGCATGAGGTTGTACTTTTTTCTGTCAGAAGATGGCGCGTGGCCCAAGGGTATGCGAAGTGTCATATATTCTGATGATCTGGGGCTGAAGTTAAGAACAGCTCGCACCGACTTCTCTGTCGCTTAGTCTCGTAATAATAAATAAGCCTGTACAGTACAGATTTTATCCTTGTCTAGCCTATACAAGTAGGAAAATCTAACAAGCAAGGCCTTCAGATGTTTGCTCCCTGCTGACATCTACTCGCATTAATCATACCCCCTAGCAGGCAGAGACAGGGTGAGAGATATAAAGCAGAAATTAAAAAAGGGGAAAGTTTTCATAGATAAACCATATAAACCGGAGGATTTTTTTAATTTTTCAGGAACACTACCAACTCTAACTCAAGCCACAGGGACTAATCTCTAACCCTATAAAGCATTTGACTGGCTGAAAACAGAACGCTATTTTTAATATGGGCACTTCTTTCATTTTTAATTTTAATTTTGCCTACACAGTAATTATACCTCGCATAAAGGCAAGTACCTGCATTCTTTTATGTAGTAAATTATTTTATGCCTGTAAAATTAGTCGGTGTTTGAGAATAAGATATTTAGACACTGCTGTAGGATATTTAGACACTGCCGTAGGATATTTAGACACTGCCGTAGGATATTTAGACACTGCTGTAGGATATTTAGACACTGCAGTAGGATATTTAGACACTGCCGTAGGATATTTAGACACTGTCAAGTCATGCGCCGTGCACATTCATCTTCTTACTCAAAATAAGTCACGGCTCTAAACGGCACGTTCATGTAACATACTTGAAATTACGGGTAGTTAAACGTGTTAATGTTTGTTCATTTAAAGACGCTGTATTGTCATCACGTATATAGTGTCGAATAATAGAATGATTACTGAATAATGATCTGAAATAATATAAATGGAAAATCCTAAACTACTTTCATTTGTCCTGTTTACGCCATGAAGGCGTACGGGGGGGGGTGGGGGGTGGAGTTATATATCCACTCATTTTTAAACTCAGCTTTAGATAGTGGTGAGTGGTCAACCCCTCATTCCCCTCTGGATAGGAGGCTGGGTGGGCCCAAGGGCCGGTCTGGACTTTGAAGAACAGATAAACCTCTTACCCCTGAGTGGAATGGAACCACGGTTCCTCGGACGTCCATCCTGTAGCACAGTTTATATACAAATTACCCTCTCCCGGCTCCCAGTTTAAGGTACTATCCCCGAATTCTGCGCAGGGCCTGAGTATAATCACGAACATCCTCAGGATAATCTGTCTGAAGGCAAGAACTGAAACCCTGACTCGAGAATAGGATCGCGACGCTCGGTCCTTCAAACAATAAATGAACCAGGAATGTTTGCTGTAGCTGAAACAAGAGTTGCGTGAATAAAATATTATACAGGTCATTAAAGGTGAAGTAATACGCCCGTTCAATGTGTAATAAACAGTTCTACAATTCGTAGCGTTCACGATGTCACCGTCACAAAACCAACACACCAACATACATCACAGCATTACAGATCCGCACAATAAGAGAAGCTACGTGACTCTGATTGTAAATAGTACCATCAGTCTGTCGAGAAGAGAAACTAAAGCTTTACTATTATTTAAAACCAATAAGTAAATCCTTCGAACAAAACTTGTAATTAGGTAGAACCAACAACTACACGTTTCGGCTTTTTTAAGTAAGCCACCATCAGGCTGTACAAAAATTAGAGAAAGGTGTAAACAAAACGGTGCAATCAAATTTATTCAAGACTGAGATTTCAAAATTGTTACAAATGTTATTAATAAAGATCTTCAATAATATATTAAAAACCTTCTGCCAGAATATTTGTAAGAGTAAGACGTCATATCACTGTAGCTGCACACCGTTTGTTGGTTGTGTGAATCTTTAAAATCACAGGCAGTGGTCATGAGTGATATCAACCGTGGTTGTAAATTCCAGGTGGCTATATTATAACTTATGTAGTCTAGGAATCAATACGTTTCGTGTGAAGGTCGTATTATTATAATGTTCAGCATGTGAACTTCATACGAGTTGAATATCAATGTGGAAGATTGTATGTCTCTCGTATATGTCCTCACTACTTAATAATAAAATTAAACTTGTTTATAAAAATATTAAAAATTATATGACGTTAAAATTCTTGCCGGAGTTCCTAGAATGGACAATTCAGTTGTCGTTACTGTAAGCACTGAGACACTAACAACAGCTAATATGTCCGTTTATCTAATAATGTGTTTGAAAGTCAGCTTCTACTTCACAGTAAATACACTGGGTCAAGTAATCTAGGTTTTTCACAAAGTTGTTAATGATGATTAGATTCTTCTGGGATACGATGCGTGTCGACTAGTAATGAATTAATCGTAACAAAGTACCAATGCACAAGGCGCCATGTTCCAAAAGACTGTAACCCCCCACACTGGGTCACCAACTGGTTAAAGAGGTTTAAAAGCATAGTCGCTGTTTGCTGCGGGGAATACACAATTCGGGGGTAGAATGCAGATTTTCAGAATGTTCAAACGAGTAGTACGTACACGTACATGTACTGACGTTCTAATCTGAGGGTTTAAGAAAATTTTGAAATTGTTTTGGCAGTTATAAACTCAACATCTTTTGAAACATTCCTATTGAAAAAATCCAAATCAATAAACACGCGTTCTTTAAGGTGGACATATAATCACAGAATACACTCCTGGGACGCCGTGTAAATTTCTATAAACGTAACACCACTTGGGAGAAACCTGCTCCCTCTATCTTTAAGGTGGAAGAAATTCTTTCGATCTTGTACCCTAAAAGTGGGGGCAGGATTTTCTCCCAAAATTTGGTACTTGTATATATTCATTCTATTTTAAAGATACAGGCAGCGGATTCCTCCGAAATCTTTGTATAATTTTATAATTTTGTTAAATTCTCTTATCCTAAAGATGGCGGCAGCAAGTTACTTCGTAACGTCGAAGACTATATGCCAAGCCATAAGTTTTCACATTCCAGACGAAAGTAAGCTGAGTATTCGCCGCCGTCAGAAACTGAAATCTGATATGCGACGTAAACAGCAGGCTCAATATCCATCCCCTATGGGATTCACAACCTCCTAATTACCATGGATTGCCGCTTCAAATATTTGCTGTACCATTGTGTGAACACTTGATGTAATTACAAATCAGAATCAGAAGGAAACATCGGAAAATCTTGTTTGAGAGAACATATACAATGTTTAATTTTAATCTCGCAAAGTACCGTGACGAAATACAACCAACATTACACTTGGAAAGGTATTTTTTATTACTGCTAAAATTCCATGAAAATATCTTCCATATGACAGAAAAAACCAACACGAAGCTCTCAATTTGCATATCTGTAGCCCTTTTTTTACCGCACGGAATGTGGGTAGTTAATTTACTCACACTCTGCGTAATTAAAAAGCTAGAGCCAACAACCCGCGTACCTAGCCCTATATGATACGACATCGTGTGGCTACAACAGCTGTACTGGTAGTGTTCGCTGTACTCCCCAACAGTGCTTCGGTGAACACGGTCATAAATGAACTTACTGTATAACTTACAGCATGCTTTCATCGTCATAATGATAATTATTATTAGTGTGGCAAAAATTAGATTACTAAGCCTAAAAATCGAATTTCAATGATTAAAAAGTTTACACGTATCAAAATCAGACCATGAGTCTTCAGCAATTTAAATCAGAGACACAGCAAAACGCCCCTTGCATTGCATTTCGTTATATAATGCACTCTGAAACGTACACAAACCACATTACAATACACGTAAATGAATTACACCAGCTAGCTGCTGTGGTTACACGAGACAATGGGGTTGGTTTGTATAGACGTAGTAAATTCACTAGTTGTACCAAAAATGTACAAATCACGAAACCTCGTTGTTTTGGGGTATATTTTATGAGAAATAATATTATGGGAGTAAAATCCCAAAATTCGCTTAAAATGCAATCAAGTATTTTAGATTCAAAAGTCTGAATTAAAACCATGTCCAGTAAAAGCCGCTACTGATAATATTAAAATTGTATTATGCTTTGTTTCAACGGAAATAACGAATATTTGTTCCAGTTATAAACTCAGCTAAAGATGCATAATTAATCTCATGGTTGAAGTGGTACGATGTTTAATTTAATTCTTTAGTAAAGAGCACAGGGTATTTAATTTTACTGCACATTAAAGCCGGGCTCGAAATTAATTACCTGACATGGAATATACTACAGGAACGCATTTCAAAGAAATGAGAGAAAAAGCATGTCATTAGCAAAGAGGTTCAAGGAATTATAATATTGCATCCGTTGCGTTTTAATAATTTCATTTTGCAGAAACTTCTTACTTTTTGAAAACCATTAAGTTCTCGTGTGTGCCCTTCCTTTTGTTCTAAGCAACAACCTTAAGTCACATTTCTTAAAGACGCCATTTTTCTTCGTAGCTCGACAGCTCTAGTGGGCCTAGGCCTCCTCATTGTTGAGGTTTCGGGATCACACTCAGACACACCACACTCGGTAGGACTCCTCTGGACGAGTGATCGACCAGTCGCAGAGACCTCTACCTGACAACACACAACACTCACAAGAGACAGACATCCATGCTCCCGGCGGAATTCGAACCAGCAATCCCAGCATGCGAGGGGTCTTTAAAGAGACATCATAGTGACCGAGTAATTACAGAACCTTCTTCTCGTCTCCAACACCAATGTCACATTTCTGTGCACGAAAATGCGCAGTGAGTATTTCAATTATAATTCTTTAATATTATCTTTCATTGCACAATTCACTATCGAACAAGGCGAGACTGCATGAAATGTACTTTAACAACACTTACAGGAAGGAGGTACGCCAAAGCTGTGTAACAATATTACATCTTCAAATGGGCCAACGGGGGACGTACGAGTTGAGTCCCGCTGTCAAGAAAGCGTATCACTTGAGTCCCGCGGTCAAAAAAGCGTATCACTTGAGTCCCGCGGTCAAGAAAGCGTATCACTTGAGTCCCGCGGTCAAGAAAGCGTATCACTTGCGTCCCAAGGTGTATGTTTCATGTGTAGCAATTGCGTCCCGAGTTGTCAACCCCACGGTTAAAGCAATGTATCAGTTGGGTCCCAAGGTCTCTGCTTCATGTGTATCATACAGAGACACACCAAACATCCCGAACAGTCCGGGAAGAGAAAGCGAAGAGCAGCGAATAACATCACGCACGCACGCGCGCGCGCACACACACCACCCAATGTCTAAGTTTTCGACGTTTTCGACGACCACGTATACCTGAAGTGCATGTTATTTCGTAATCTGTTTCATATGTTTTGGTCATAACTTAAATGTGTAAATTGACATCTTGCTCCAACCATTCTGTGTTCTTTGATACACAATACTGTTGGTTTCTTCTTGAATCAATCCCTCTTTTCAAATATCCACTACAACACGAGATATATTCTGTTTCCCTTAATGCGCTCGGGAAAATTTCTTCAGGCCCAAAATGAGCTGTAAAATAATTATTATAATTATATTAACAAAACTGAGAATAAAAATTTGTACATAGTTTATTATAAAATATATAACAATAAATACATACGTATATGTCTAAGAATATAAAGTGTATATTTATAAACATAACATACATAATGTTTAAGCTGGTTATTCATCCACACTCTACCAACATTTTTTTTTAAATCGAAGGTGGCACTCAAAATGGTAGATTACATGTCAAACCGCATGATCAAATTCACTCGACGCTACGTAATATCCCAGAAGAGCGCAGATCTCATCAAAATCGCTGCGGAAGCCTGAAATCACGCTCTGTTTGTTTGCCTGTACCGAAAACATATCCAGCCCAAATGTCATAAAACGTACATTTTCGTTACCCTGAGAACTTCCTGTTGCCCCTCAAGTAGATTTTTAAGCATTTTGTGGACGTCTAAGAATTTTAATTTTGGCCAGGTCTTGCTTAATTTGACTCACTGTACAGCGTCGCAGACGGACATCGAACCAAGGTACCCTGGACCCGATTCGACACCAGAGCCGTTCGGTTTTCCTCAGCGGCCTGCCACACAACTTTTATACCTGGAAACTGACCGCGGGACGCAAATAATACCCTGACCCTCAGCAGCCAGGGACGCAACTGATACGCAGCCCTTATCTGAAAAGTGACCGCGGGACGCAACTAGTAAACCCTGGGGCCAACGTACCAACGGCGGTCAAAGAGAGCTCTGGGTTTTCCCTGAGCTTAACAGGAAGTGTCTGTAAGGGTTCTCCGCATATCCTACACGCGGCGCTGGTTTCGGCTTTCCCCAAATGATGGGTCTTCCCCGAAACTGCGTAACAGCAGGCTAAGAAACTAAATTCGACTGAAAACTATTCGTGCAACAACGGAGACAAGCATTTTCCTTAAACTTGCTTCGTAAAACTAAACACTACATTTAAAGTTTTCCGATATTTTGTTACTTTTTTAGATACAGAGCGAGACCGTGCGCGGACACTATTATGGACATAGATACACACACACACACACACACACACACACACACACACACACACACACACACACAGAATAAAGACCAGGTATTATTCAAATTAACTACCTGAGTGGGGCAAAGTTTCTTATGAGATCCTAACAGTCCCTGACGGGGCACAGATGTAATTCGCCTTTTATGTAACCCGACGTTTTGTTATCATGTTCACAAAAGCCTGTCACTGAGCCCAATCTCGGCTTTTATTCAAATTACTTTTCCGACAATGAAAGGATCACATCACACACCTCTTCTATTGTTTACCACTGTGGCACAGTACTGATCGTATTCAGCATTAAATGGCTACCGGCGAACGCAATGGTATTAGGCGTAGATCGCTTCATGCAGTATGAAATAATAAACGCGTAACGACAAGTGCAGAGACGGACAAAGGGAGAAAATCGAAGAAAGAAAGAAAGAAAGAAAGAATGATAGAAAGAACTGTGTATAGTCTATGACAGTGATGCACTTATTTTCTAAAACTCTAGCGGCCACCTCGAAATTCTAGGCGCCAGAATGGTGAAACAAACCAAGTTCCTTGTTGATGACTCACATTTATTTGGCGCCACCATAACAAATTTAGTCGCACTGGCGAGCTGGCGACCAGGATTTGTGCATCCGAGGGCTATGAGACGTATCGGTCTTCCTATATCGCCTTCCGGAAGCCTAAAATTTGTGGTACGATATACAAGGTATCCTACGCCAAAAAATGTTTCCATATGAGAAGGTAGTGAGCACTTGGCTCCGTTTCGATCTGACGGTATTTTCATTTCACTAACGCATAGAAAACTTTAAGCGGATGACGTGTGTCAGACGTGAAGTACCTTAATTCCAGGTCTCACATCTTAATAATTAACAATGCATGGTGATCGAAAAGTCGCGCAATACAAATTTAAAAAAAATTAAATTAAAAAATCTCAATATATTTGAAATTTTTATTCTACAACTGACATTTTCGTGGAGATTGCACTAAAGAATGTCGGATGTTTTCCACACTCACGTCATTTAACACTGTACGGCGATCAGAACCTTTTCGATCACTCACACTACCTGTTTCACGAAAAGGGCTACTAAACGAAATACTGTTGACTTATCTGGCACTTGAGACTTCAGGAAGGCACTCCTGAAATATCCTGGCATTTCAGATGGAATTGAAGACAGTGTTCAACAATAAAAACACACCGCGCTTGTGAACAAACATGTCGGTAGACGCACGGTTTTATAGCCACTACTGAGATGGCGTCAGATCACGTGACATGTTCTTCCCCTTACACAGCTTATGCACAGTCATACCAACATATTCATCCAGTAATTCAACTTAATCGCACTCATTCCTAGCTAGTAATAAATACCAAACTTTGGCTTTTCGACCATTCTGTATAATAACGATGTAGAATTTGCTGCGAGAGAAGTTTTCCGCTGTAAGAAAAGGTAAAGAACGTTTCTACCCTAAAGTTTTAGACAGTATGTTCATCCGAAACAAATGGAATCCCTTCGCATAATATCATAACTTTTAATGACTAATTTGTCGGAGTGTTTTATTTATAATCCATCTTACACGCAACAAGGGAACTTAAACTATATATAACATGATTGTCAGTCTCAGAGTCAGTGCTGCGTATTTGTCGTCATAATGCAATGTATAACATCCATATTTCATAACAAGAACGACAAAGAGAACATTTATATTAATTTCTAGCCACTCCAGCATATTTCATGATACAGAGTGAGACAGACGTATCAGTGACGTAAAATCTGACATCACCAGTAAATCTGCTCATTCATAGGAATGATTAACAGCATTCCCAACCACAGAACACGAATGCAGACTTCGAGTGGTTGGTAGTTCTGGTTTGTATTCTGGAGATGCCATTTTCCACTATCGACCTGGAGACTGGTTATCCTGACAAAGGTAACAAGACAACGGTCTTCAGGTATACGACGCCGTGCCAGATTATTATTATTATTTCGTCTCTTGTCACAGGCCTTTTCTCCCTGGTACTTCTCCTGACCCAACGGTGATCCCCATCGCTCAGGCTTCAAGTTTCAGACTGCAGAACTTTCCGTGTTATGTGTCATGTTGCAAGTGTATCTGCGTTTTGTAGTGAATGTATTGAACGCTTTCCGGGTATGGCTTCCAAGTGCTTCTTTAAACCTTTTGTTACTATTAAGGTGACTCCAGTTATTAGTGGTGTGATCATACACTTCATGTTACACATTCGTTGTATCTCTGTACATAAACTCTTGTATTTTAGTTACTTTTCTGCTTCCTTTTTTTGTGACATTTCATTATGCATGTTTTCTCTTGTTTGCTTTTAATTATTATAGAGGACATATTTGCCATAACTTCTCTATCTGTGTATTATTATTATTATTATTATTATTACTATTACTATTACTATTGAGTTCAGTTCATCCTTCTTGGCTTGGAATTACCGATTAACGTCGGATTGTCACTGTGGTAGTCCCTTAGCCATTAAATAATGTAATATACAGGTATATCTCATTAAACCACTTGAGTTTCAATCTGTCCAAATGTCTACCTAGGCCTACAATCAACGTTTTCGTAGCTTAACCCACTCTCCCGAACAAATACTGAAAACCTTAAAATGAAGACAGTAATTTTCTCCAAAACGCTGTTACCTGTCTACCAAACTGCACGGCGCAATAGTCCAGAAGAGCGTCATCTTGATATTGACCGCCCCTGGAACCTGATATTTCGTGACACATTCAATCCTTTCCTCAGACTCCAAAGAAAAGGCTCGGAAAGTAGAATCTACAATAAAGTAGGCCGCGATGGTTTGGGAAGACTTGCATTAGACTCAACTGTTTCAGTACAGGGACTGGCGGCGGACTACTGTGAGCAATGCTTTAAACGTTCGGACTGAACAAATGACAGAAAAATTCTTCACTATCTGAGGGACTACCGGTCTACCATGTAGCAGTCTAATCCGAGAAGATGCGCAGAAAACTCTCGACCAAGTGGGCCGAGATTGCGTAGTCGGTATAGCGACCCGTTACGGGCTGGATGGCCGGGGATCGATTCCCGGTGGGGGAGAAGATTTTCTGCACCCGTCCAGACCGGCCCTGGGTCCCACCCAGCCCCCTGTATAATGAGTAGCGTGTTCCTCTCCCGGGGGTAAAGCGGCCAGGGCGTGGCATTTACCACCCACCCCCATCTAGCGCCGAAGTTAGGGAAAGAGTAGAGCTATAACTCTACTCCTCCTCTTGGCCTTCATGGTCTGTTATAGGGCGAAATTTACCTTTACCTTTTTAGCTATACACTGTGGAAAATAATTAGATATATAAAAAATTCCAGAACGCTGAAGAATTTGAATACATGTGGATACGTCAGGTGGTTACACACTCTGTTGCCGCGGAATTCAGCAGCATCAGCTAACCAAGCACTGTGATAATGTTTAATGTCTGAAACTTATGCAATGTCTGCTATGGAGTGGGTGGTCCATGAGCGCCCGCTTTCACCTAACCATATTCTTCCCGTAAGAACTCAGCAACGCGGTTTTGCCCAACACTCTGCGAACATTCCTCCTAAACCCCGCGCCCCTGTGTATGCCATGAAGTTATATGGGGGACTGGGGTGTATTTAAACTCATTCTTAACCTCGGCACTAGATACTTGTTAGTGGTCAGCTTTATTTCTAACGGATTTACCCTCGGAGGTACAGCCCGTTTTACCCTCTGAACAGAAGGAAACCGGTCTAGATACTTTGATGAAAAGAAATATCTTTTTGCCCCTGCAGGGTTTCAAACAACGATTCTTCTGTTAGCCAGTCCGTAGCCTAGTCACTATACCGATTAAGTCATGTCGGCTCCGAAAACTGTTGATGATATGACATGTAAGTAGCAATAATTTGTAGATAGCCACTACTAACATTTCGGAGGTGCTTGCTGCCTCCATGTTCAGGATGTCCACATTATTACACACAAGATAGCAATCTACGTAGCAGGTTATTTAAATTGACACATATACGACACTTTTTCATGGTTTCGGTTAAAACACAAATTTTCTGGCGATGGCTCCACCTGAGTTATCAGGTAAAATTATGACACCGACTGTGCTGTGGTCATTAGGTAGTGCCATGTCTATTTTTTTTTCCAATGGCTCGACAGCCCCTTAGGGACCTAGGCCGCCTCATTTTTCGAGGCATCACGATCACACTTTTTAGACACACCACACTCGGTAG
>JAKCWW010000388.1:73918-103771 GCA_026260175.1 Reticulitermes lucifugus
CGAGGGACCAGCTCGTCGCAGAGACCTCTACCTGACAACACAACAACACTCACAAGAGACAGATATCCATGCCCCAGGCGGGATTCGAACCCACAATCTCAGTAAGCGATCGGCCGCAGACCCACGCCTTAGACCGCGCGGCCAATGGGATAGACAGTGCCATGTCTATATCAGTGAAAATTCTATGCCAATATAACGGTTTTGGGGGATGTGACGCAATACAATGTCTCGTAAGCACTATCGTTTTGGAGCAAGCCGCTACTTCCAATTTTCGGCTAGACCCTGAAGCTGGAGGCATCAAATTTCCTCCGAAAGACTTGTATCCAGCTACCAGACTATACGGTGTCACGTCCTCGAACCCTATAATATTGGCCGTCACTGCCGTGATAACTTAAAGCCGCAAATTCTTTATTACTTTCGTATCTCTTTTTTGCTTCAATTTAACCAGCTCTTGACGTTAACAGCAACGCCTCCGTGACTGGACTGTGTCCTGAAGGGCAACTCTCCTCTGGGCACAGCAGTAAATCAGAATTCGTTGACATTGTAGCAGTCCACAGCAAGGGTGACCTCTTTCATTTAATTAATAAATGGAAACGTTCCAAAGCACAGGTGTTTGCTCTTGTTTGCTCCTCTTATAATAATAATGTTTCGCGGATTTCAGTACCATTTAATTTTATCTTAATGTAATATTAATTAATGTAAGTGGTTTCATGTGATGTTGGGATGTATGGACGATGTACACAAGCATACTATTTGAAGACACAAACAGTATTGCACAAGGTTACACCAAAGCAGATGAGAAATATTTCCTTATGGAACATGTTTCTCTACTCCGTTGTTACTTACATTTATCGTAGTGACCACTTACATCTGTTTCAGCTACTTTCCAAGCGGAATGTAATTTACCCTTTCCGAACCAATAAACCGACTATGCCGAAGAGTCGGATGTCACATAATTACAATGTCCGAAATGTTAAGTCTTGTCATTAAGGTTCCTTACTTCCTTAGGAAATAAATTAAGTTTATGGCGTCGTCTCTTCTTTGGTGTGTACTTCTGTAACTTTTAAAAAAAGTAACGATTTTCACGAAACTGTTATGAATGCTATGACGTCAGAAGTCCCCGCAATTTTGCACCCTAAATTTCCTACTATCGATAATAACATTGTTACAGATGGAAGAACCTATAAGCTGAAGCGACACTAGAACCACTATCTTCGTAATTATTACAACTTTTGATGACGTCATTTTATCGTAGAAAGTAAAGCAACGTAGCGGCTGCATTAAAGTTATATTTAGCCTTTGAATCAATGGTCTTAACTAAAGAACCACTGAAACGAGAAAGATGTAATTTTGTATGGAGATAAAATGTAAATGGACATAGAAGTTCTGTATGCTCTCTACTTCAAGAAATACAAATATACTGATCGTACAAATTGCTGAAATTGTGTCCGACACGTCTAACGTATTCAACAATAGGCTTATTTAACCTTTTAAAGTCAAGTGTTAAGTATATGCACCAAACGCCGTGACCTCAATAAAATCTGCTTCTTGTCCACACTGTGTGTTTTCTTATGATTTTCAAAAAACAATGATAATTTCCCTATAGAACACTGACCAGTTGGCCTCTATAATTGAGAAATAGACAGAGCATTTTCTCTGTGAGGTAGGAAGCGAATTGTCTGTATACACACACACACACACATATATATATATATATATATATGTGTGTGTGTGTGTATATATATATAATTTACACAGTGCCATGGCTCGCGCGGTTAGTCACCGGCATCTCAACTCGTAGAACTGGGTTGGAATTTGGCTTGTCTCTTTGGAAATTCTGGTGTACGAGGGGGTAATATACTTCAGTCTTTCCCCAGTCAGTATCACTCCAAATGTGCTCCATACTCGTTTCATTACTCTACCATTCATGCTATATACTCTCAGCACTTGAATGCATCTTTGAAAACAATTCTAAACGGTGAAAACTATTTTTCTTTCGCACAACGTTTTATTTCCTGTGTTAAGGCCAGGACTTTTTCGGCTGAAACACGTCCATATAAGTTTATCACATGAATAAGAGGTTGTGTAAATGAAAAACAATTACCACTGTGAAGTATTTCACACAACAAGAATCTTTTCATTAAATTTAAAACACTTCTATACACGCTATTTAGCTTAGCGTTAAATTCAATATTATAGACACGTCACGTGCCAAAACAAAATTTATGTTTGTGTGGAAAAGACAGCAATAAAATCACAAATATTTTTATTGCGTGGAATTTCGAATGTCAAAATTCACAGCATTTATGAAGTATTTAAAATAAGCGGTGCAAGGCCATTACTAGTAAAGAAGGCCAATATTTTCCAAATTTCACCATGTTCATCTTCAGGGATACCGCGCAAATGATCTAAGATACGGCAGGCACCGAACTATTTTCGTTGTTTCATAAGGCCGATGTGCTACATCTGCTTATTCTAACTTATTTTATTCAGGTTTTGTATAAAAAGTTTCGTCCGAATTCTGAATACAACCAACTTATCCTGAAGCAGAATTTTAAGTTCGTTACCTTACTAGACCTATAGATCAGATTTTTCCCTTGGGAAGCAGATGGTTGTTTGTCTGGTCCAGGAATTCATCACCTTTTAAGAAACACCATTTTACATCGTAGTCTTTTGTTCTTTGACATCTTATAGTCATGTAGGTTGACATAGACGTATCGGAGTTGCATGCTTCCTACATCTTCAGAGCTGAAGGAACTATATCCAAGTAGAATGTAAAGCGACAGCGTCGTCATCCCAATCACGTCAGCCTTCATTTGCAATCAGTACTGTTATTCCTAAAGATGGAGGCGGCTCATTGCTCTGAACGTCATTGTCAACCTTCAATACCACACGGTTTCAGACCCACAAGTCTACAACCTGAACAGTTTTAGCCGCTATAATCTAAGAACTTTGTTCAACCCTAATATTTTCTAGCTTTTCGCCATGTGCCAGCTGAATATATCACTCCTTCACAATCTCAGTTTTATGTGCATTGTATCAATAATGTCCTTCGATCTACGTCGAGGTCCTCAAAGTGTTATTTTATCTTCAAGTTTTCCCACAAAAATCTGTTATTCAAATCACGTTTAAATAATTCCAGTACTTTTAAGACTTTTATACTGTAACAAAACTTTTACCGATATATTCTTAAACTCTTGCAAATAATTCGCAGTTCTTCCGCTGGGGGTTAACACATCTCCTTCACAATGACACATCCTAATGTCTCGTGCTGTAAAAAGCAGTCTCAGATAGGTTTCAAATAAAAGGATATCGAACTGGTCTCAGGTGGTCGCGGTTATATCGCCTTTTCCCCTCTCCCATTTTAGCTCCGTCTGCATCGACTTGCGACTGTCATTCTCCATTTCGAATGACAGTTATTCGCAGATAGATGGTTTGTTTTTCGTCGCAGCTTCTCGCTTCACTCTCTCGGTATACACACTCCGCCTTTAACACGCACATTCAGAAAGTTCATAGCTTTCGACATTATTTGTGGAACGGCGGAAATTACTGAACGTCAGTTCAAAACAAGACAGGCAATGTACGTAAACGTAACACTGACGCGCGTTCGCGTAACCTTTGATGCCGTGGAAAAGCAATAGGTATTACATATTATGCGTGTGTGTGTGTCTGTAGCCTCAGTCATCCACCATGCAAAGCGCATGCGCCGTATTGTCATCTGTGGTCTGTGACCATGTTTTTCCATATTATCTCATAAACGGCACGATTTTGGGGAAAAAAGTTACGGAACACAAAATGTAAGTTTTGATTTTCTCTACAACTTTGAAACATTTTCATTTTAAGAAGAATTCAGAGAGACAACATAAATGTGCATAGATCTTCACGTGAAGTATCCGTTATTATTTTTATATTTTAATCAAACTTGAATTTTCTCGACAGGTGTTCTAAAAATACTCAACCAAATTCCATGAAAATCCGTCCAGTGGGGGCCGAGCTGCTCCATGCGGACGGAAGAACGGACGCACAGACAGACAACACAGATATGACGAAACCAATAGTCGCTTTTCGCAATTTTGCGAAAGCGCCTAAAAAGCAACTTGCGTATGTACGAGTAAATTTTCGAAACAAGATTGATGCAAATTATTACGAATTTGTATATTTATGGTGTGTTTAACGAAGCTAAGCTACACGAACGTCATAATTATTAGTAAAGGAGGAATTTATGCTCCAGTAAGCCGTCGTGATCTATTTTTAGTTATTACCATGTAATTTTTCTAGACGGTTTGACAAAAGCCATAAAGAGTGTCATTCAGTACAGTCATTGTCTAGACCAATACTCTAAGTAGTAACTTACTTAATCGTTAATATAAATTAGTATAATCATCCTAACATTTCTTAAGTGTTTCGAAAACGTAAGATAAATATGTAGTAAAAGATTTGGATGATAATGTGCCAATATCCTTACACATTTTGACAAAATTCGCTCTAAAGAGTGCCTATCAAATAAGTGAATCTTCAAAACACGACCTAAGGCCACAATATAATATTTCTCTTCATACAAGATATTTTTCGAACAGATTTCGGTTGGAGTATCTTGTGACTTACAAATGCGTTAGGCTACCAAGAATTATTATACAAAACTTACATATTTCAATATTGAAACTTTTCCTGAGTATTGCTAAAACTACCGGTGATACTGAATGCCCTATTTGGGCTTCTATTTTGTAAAACGACTAAGCTGTAATTACAGATATTTTTAAAAACTTAAGCCAGTAATAATTATATTAATAAATTTCAAACACTTACCGTGCCATACAGTTGATTATATTACAGTTTTTAACAATGTGGTTTACACACTGACAGTCACACAAGTGATTCACTAATCGAATCGAAACTGCTGGGTAAATGCGAAGTTTGTACGTAGTTCATACAGCGGTGTTGATAAAATTCAAAATTTTTGGGATGTTACGCGATGTTAACTGGAACACATTTACCAACGTTTCGAATCCTTTGGCCCCTTGGCCCTGAAGAGAAATGTACGAGCGATCCTTCGAAGTGTGGATAGCTATTTACTGTTTATCAGTGTTAAAATCCGAGAAGATTTGATTAATATTTTTTAGAAACATTTCGTGCGATTAACAAATCTTATATTTTGTACCTTAAATGCTGTTGTTTAATTATTTTGTTTTTCAAACACAGTGTTCATTATACCACCACCTGCTTTACTGTATCTTTCACACGCATTATTTTTGTGTTTCGTTTGGTTCTCAGAAGAAGCAGATTATTTCCCAAAGACATTAACTTTGGTGTTTATAACGGAGAGGAAGAGTGCCCTGCGTGACGCACGAACTGTATTTTTATATACTGTTTAGATGGAATTTGTGGTTTAAGTGGTTATAACTATTTTTTTTCAGTTTCATTACTGTCCCAATTTATTAAAACCACTACGTTTAGGAAATTGGCTTTATTCCTGTTTTCTGATGGAAATACGATATTTCTGCTGTCAGCTCTGTGGGTACAGCTACCGTCCTTCAGGTTACAGGAATTCCAAACAAGCGCACTCTTTATTTTGTGCAAAATGTACTGCCAAAATATTAAAAGAGAAAGCACTGTTTGATTGAAATTCCATACTGATACACAATAGGACGCAGACTCCGTCAATAGGCAAACTTCCGACAACTTTTTAAATTATGTCCTCCTGATACCCATCTATCGCCTGCCTTCAGAAAACTGAGTGTTTTAAGTACAAACTACCCCATTACACTAAGAGCCATGGCCGCTTGCTTTAAGTGGCCGGCAAAGTTTTGTGCCAGACGGTGTACATTACGTGTCTAAAACACGAGCCCCTCGTGTCAGCTTCCAGGCAGAATAAAGTGGACCCTTGTCTCTGTCACTGCTGTATTAATAACAGGTTCCCAACTGGACGCGAAGATGCGTTAAGTCCTGACTAAAGTAATATTTATCAACGATCTCGTTTCCTTTCTTTCATCAGATCATTTAACGGATTATTTTTTTCTGTTTGTGCATTCTGTTGTGAGGCAACATTAAGTCAATGATAACAGCCTGTAATACATTCTGTATATTAGAACTGCGATATCGTAGCATTGGAAATCGGCAGGATAAAATGAGTTGTCTGTGTGTGTGTATGTCTATGGCAGCCCTAATATCTGAGGAAAGACAGATACTTGTAGGAGCTTGAAATTTTTGTAGCAATTTTAAGACGATTACTGGATGTGCCGTGACAAATATAATCAGAATAACTCGATGGGATTGGGGCGTGTGCCGTGCTTACTGGGTTGCACTTAACAATCGGGAGCAACATAGCACAACCAGATGTCAGCATTGCAATATATGATATTAAGGCTTGGTTTGCTCTAAGAATAAAGAAGGTTCCGAGAAAAGTGGAGGTGGAGTAGCGCATGGCGATAATAATCGATATTAATTAAGACTAACCTTTAATAATCGATACTGACAGCGCGGCCGTGGAGTAGCGTTTGGCGATAATAATCGATATTAGGATTAACCTTTAATAATCGACAGTAATATTGCGGCCGTAGAGTGGCCCCTGAAGATGATCAGAAACTGATTTATTCTTCAAAGAGGGTTATGATTATTACCCGTTTAGTTTATGCAAAGTGTTATCTAATGTTAGCCTGGGCGAAATCCGGGCACGTGGCTAGTATGCATGTAACATACCTGGTTGTGTGTACCTTTATGTTCTGACTTGCTCCTTTGAAATTCGAAAATAATGATTCATTTGAAACAAAATTAAGCGAAATTTGTATACTCTTATTTTTTCACTCTATTCAGACCGGCTATGGAGCCGATTCAGCCTCTTATCTACCACAGCCTCCTCTCCCAGGGGTAAATGACCACCTAGTGCTGATGTTAAAAATTCGTGGAACTATACCTCCACTCCCCAATGGCACTTCTTGTTGTACTGATTAAATAGACACAGGGACAACTTTACTTTCTACTTTTCATTTCTGCTGCGTTCGGAATTAAATTTTAAAAAAGAGAGAATATGCTAGAACTTGAAAGAGGAAACACTAGATTGACTCTCTGGGGAGCTTGCTTTGGAAAAGGCTATGGTCCTGTCGCAGGACAGAAAACGTAATGAACAAATTAGCTTCACTCTGCCTGTACTTCTGTTCGCATATAATAACTCAATGCTGAAGGAATTCAATGGTCACCTGGTTCTCTTCCCCGGGCGTAAACAGCCGGGATATGAAGCTGGCCATTTACCTTCATTTGGTACCAAGGTTAATAATGAGTGCAGGTACACTTTCATTCCCCCTTATGCCTTTGTGGCGTGTACTCGTATTTATTACCTTTAATTTTACTCTCATACATTCATTTTTGCGCGCACATCGAAATTAATTGTCCGCAAAGCGCGAAATATTCATCGGAACTAAAAATGTTTCGCAAGATATTTGTTGACAAAAATACAACACATATTTTATATTCAGTACACGTTTTCCTTTCGTCTTCTGTTTTTCTGTACAATTAAAGAAAATATGGCGAATGGTATGATGTGCTAAGACATGTGTGCATTCGCAAATTGTCATTTCGCAAAGTTTCTGCGAATGAATGTATTTGTGACCGATCCGGGCTGTACGAAGCGTTGTAATTCGTAACGGAGGCTGTTAACTTGTTTTGCTTCGTGGTAATGGAACACTGCTGAGTTTCATTTTACTATCAACCTAACGACTTACTTCTTAATTATCTACTGACCTCTGAACCAGGCTGATGGCGAAGAGTGAGGGAAGGAGATTACTATAATCCATATTTCTGTTATGAAACATAGGGTAAGCTGCCATCCACCTTCAGCACTCAGTCAGAAAATACGTGCGACGGGAAATAGATTCCTGCCATGGAGGGGGATTTTTTTCATCACCAAATGCACGTTGCATCTCCTCATCCCTTTCCTATCCAGCCCATACTATGTGTTTATTCTGGGAGAATAAAGCAAACGGAGCATGAAAGTATGGGCTGCTCTCATTTCAATGTAGTTTATGAATGCGTAGAGCTATGCCTCCACTCCACCATACATTTTCATGGTGTGATACTTCATTAACCACAAAGAAAAATTTCTCTTGCTTGTCTCATTATTTATAACATTTCAACTAATTACCCTATAAAAGCACAAAATATTTTACCTTAAGCGGTGTCATACGTGACTTGTATTCGGAAGACATTAGTTCGAGTCTCGGAATATGTATCATCTATCCCGAGATTTTTATGTCCCTCCAGTCGGCCGTCAGAATGCACCATTGAAACATACCACAGCCACTTTTTACACTCCCTTTTCAATACACGGCAAATAATCTATCCAAAACAAGTAAGTAGAACACGAACCTGGTGAAACGTAACAGAAATGCGAACACTTAAAATAGACAGACATCCCCTACAATACATATATATATATTTATATAATATTCACAGGCAATTATAACGAAGACGGATAAACAGCTACAAGAGTAAACAAGACCTACAAGGCGACGTTCCGTGGACTTTATGTTGCATATCCTTCTACCACACTGAAATCAAGAAGCCATTTTTAATCATATTTTATTCGTTTTAATAATTATCATAACAAATCTGACACAGCAGCTTGTATAGATTTGAATGTAAAATTGAGATCTCAATTATTAATATATTTAATACAATTGTATACAGTGCTTTTTATGCGTTTTATATTACTGGGCTAAATATGACCACACTGGGGGAAACATGTTGCCAGAATAAAATTAGCCTATATATTATACACTAGTTGTGTTTGACAGTAGATTATTCCTTCATTATCCTCGAAGAAACTTAAGTCATTAGCGTATGTTTGCAGTAAAATTGTTATTTCAAAGGTCCCTTAAAGGATATAATGTAAGAATGGATCACTGGAAAGGTTATCTGTACAAAGCATAGATGGTACAGTTAAGGCAATCCCTGTACAGGCCTGGACAGGCCCTGAGTGTTCCAGGAGGTTGAGGCTCCCAGATTTCAAGACAATCGGCACATGAACGTGGTAAGGTTGTCAGCCCTAAGCACCGGCCGCCTTTACCCCCCAGAAAATATTGCTGGTACTCATTTCTGTTAGAGGCTGAGTCGACACCACGATTATGTCAACGAAATTTACAATAACATAATCGGGAATCGAACCCTCGACCTTCCGGCTTGTAGCACAGTACCTCAGCCACGTGACCCCATAAAGCATAGATAGAGATGGAAATTTCAAATTGTTACTTTGGAATTTCAAAGTGCTTTATATCAGTTGTGGTAATATATTTGCGATGGAAACAGTAGGTAATTCAGAAATGCCTCTATCTACCACAATACTCGGCGTCGTTTCTCATAGGACAGTGGTGTTCATAGTTACCACCATGATAACCTCATGTCTCGGGAATATTTTCAATTTGTGTTGGTAGGCAAATGGTTCTACCATGACAGAAGCCTTACAACATTACATTACTTTCGTGTTAATATGACGCCGGTAACTGGTGACCGTGCCGGCAGAATAATCACTCCAGCCCCCAGCCACCCCTACCCTTGAATACCAAGATATCGTAACTTTGCTGACGACATATATGATATGCCTATAATATGTCACATTTTCCTCCCTCTGGTTTCTGATATTCCTTTCCCTCTTCGTCCCAGTCGTCTCCCCCCGCTGTGTCTGTGTCAACCTGTCCCTCAACTTGTCACTTTACATCCATGCATATCAATATCCAACCGCCAGACATTATCCCTTCTACCTCTCAACAGCCCTGTTTTTCCAGCTCTTTACCTTCTCCCCAGGCCAACGGTGCTTCACGAGACTTGATGTTCTTGCTGTTGTTACTGAGGATTCAAGTCTTACGGGATGGTAAGTCATCCCACTGGTAAAGAGTTACCGACGTTTTGGAGGATCGTAGTGCCTTCGTCTTCGGAATTCGGCTACTTGACGGCATTACCATTTGTTGAAATGTCCCTATTTACCAGCAAACACGGCGCCCAAGAAAAATTGTATCTTCAATGGTGTTCAGTTCATTCCTTCACAAGAATTCAACAAAGTATGTTAACACTATTGACATCTCCCACTATAGCAGACATACGTAATATTTTCACTGATACACTCTTATACGTTATCCTTGAGGGACACTATGACATCACAACATTACTGAATACTGAAGTCATGAAATTAAATTCCTTATAAAACTTGTTGATGAAGTAAGCAGTGGTGCTACTTAAATAAAATACTTTAACGGCAAAGGTCGAGGTTGCAATACCGATCGAGGCATAGGTACTTATCGACTGACTTATAACGGCAAAGTTATCGATATTTACTACTAACAGCTATAAGAATTAGTTGCAACAAAGATAAGAATAACAACAGAATTTCACCTCCCAGACTTATGGTTTTGTGTGAAGTGAGCATAAATTAATTCCGAGTATTACTACTAAACAACTACCTAACTAAATGCATAGTACATAATCCTTCTTAAAATACTAAGAGTCACTCAACTAGTCATTAAATTCCCCGCATTTAACGGAATTCAAATTTTCATGGCCTTATTCACAACAGCAGTCCTCTGGACCCAGCCTGAGCCCAGGGAATCAAGTCTACATCTCATCCCATTTCTTTAACGTATATTTCAACACTGTCCTACCAACTAAACCTACGTTTCGTAAGTTCTAATATACAGTGTGTTTCTACTCGTGTCCTTTAGCGCTGTAGCTGTCGCTGAAGCTTCGCCGTATTGGAAGACACCATTCGCCGGGAATTTAGAGTCCGTTTTCCCATGCAGTCCAACTTATCTTACTTTTATAGAAGAGCCTTGGAATGCCGATGTCCAGCCTCGTAGCTTCTGAAAACATAGTTCTCGACACGAAAATAAGCTTTTCTTCTGGAAATATTACCCATTTTTTTCGCATTTGTTATTCCACTTCCTGCAAAGAATGTGGATTGAAAACATAAACTCTATTTTTGAGTGTCTGTTACAAATAATGCACGGATTCAGACCTGGAGATTTACTCGTAGGAGACTAGTCCGCAATATATCAACAGATAGACGAATACATCTGCTAGGGCATCCACTGAGAAATTTGCTGTAAGAAGAAACGCACATTATTGTTTCTGTTTTTTATTCTCAGAAGAATGGTGTCAGATTCAGCCTAATGCAGCGGTAGAAATTTATTATTTCTTTAAAAAAAAATGGTCCTACGATTTTGCGCGTATTCACCGCACACCAGACTCCGACTGTACAGTCATGCAGAGGAACACCAAAATATTGCGTGGGGATTTTTGAAACACAAATGTTTGTTATTCTGGGTGTTTACATTCCCATCTAACGTAAACCATGCCCCCTTTATAAAGTACTGCAAATTAGCACTCTTTGTTCGATATAACACACGTGCATTTCTATCACGCACTAACCACCTGCTGCTCTGTATGACTAAACGCCTGTGTCACGTTTCATCGCTGAGAAGACGAGGACCTTATCAATTAAGTCGCCTTTGCTGACGGAGACAGGTTTACCTAAACTCCGGTACAAAGTCCACATCTCACAATTGTGCAACCTCTCTTGTTTACTGTTATCATTTAGATAAATTACGTCTGTCTTCTCTGACCTCCTGTACTCCAACTAAATATTAAAAATTTCTTCCATAATTCTCTTGCTACAATTTTCAAGGTTCCTCGGAGGCCCTTTTCATCCAAACCCGACTGTCCACTCTTCATTCCTAAGGTCTTCGCAAAGAATGCCCGAGGCCCGGTCAAAATTTCCTAACATATCAGTTTTTTTCGGTTGGGGTTTATTAAATTCCACCCAGTCCCCTGCTGGAGAACCATTCCTTATCAGCTGTCCGGGATGGCTTGTTGAACACTCACTATTTCTCCCAATTTCTGGAGGCCTTCACTATCTTCAGTAAGATGCAGACGCGACACGCAACAAAAAATATTCACATACGTAACTACCAAATGGATGGGATTCCAATCTGTGACATCGAATTAGGACAGGCTTTTACACGAATGGTAAATAGAACCAACTAAAACGTGTCTGATGGGTGTTAGCTTTAGATTCTGCTGTGGACTGCGTGTGTCACGTGACGTCATATTTTGTTTTCAAGCAGCAGAACAGAAAGATAAATAGATATGTACTATATAGTGTGTATTGGTACGTAGGATATTCGGCTGACGTATAGAAAATATGAAAAAAAAATTATTGCTGGCCAATTCAACACAAAGGAAGGGCTGAATTTTTCAGCTGCTATGAAGAGAGTGAAATGGAACTGCACCTCAGTTAGAAACCTTCGTTCTAAAATGCAGGATTTATTTCAGCGCACTCGGTTAGTCATATGCCTTACTAGATACGGCCGCTTTCTCCTTCCTTCTCCTAGGCAATGGATATTTTAGCATTTCAGGCGTAGTGGTTACTGTTTTCTACCTGCTTTAACACTGACATGCTCAGCACTATACCTCACTTACTGTCTACATCAAAAGCCGCCACTCTTCCCAGCTCTTCTGCATCGATGAACCAAGAACCTTCACATGATGCACTATTAAGTAACAGAATCTGTCGTGCTGCTTTCATGGCTTGAAAACGGTCATAAACTCGATAAATCCGGAATGGCATCACACGAAAAAAATCCCCTCGTCTATAAAGTAAACTAGTAGGCTGTAATTTCGGCAGCTCAATTTGTACAGTTGTCTTTCTTCAAATTAAAGGACAGGGGAATAGGGCTTCTATTCCCGCCAGATATTCTGTCTTCCACAGCATCCAGGACTGGCTCTGAGGCCTACCGTACTTCCTATCCAAAGGTTGCCGACGGCTTCCTCCCAAGGTAAAGCGAACGTCGCGTGAACCTTATCACTCACTTCCATCTAGTAGAACTAAAAATAGGTGAAGGTATACCTCGATCCCCCCCCAAGTGTATTCATGTTCTGATGCTTAATTAATGAGCACTTATGTAATTCCAAATTGTCAAGAAACATTATAATTGGTAAGTTATTAAGAATTAGTATCTGTGTGTTTAATACACTGGTACAGAATTTGCACACACAGGGTGATTCAGGAGAAAAGGTCAATATTTTGGAAGGTGATCAGTGTCGGTCATTGTGAGAAAAAAGTTACTATGAACGTGTGTCTTATTCTGAATGGTTACCGAGATAGAAATGTTTGAATCTACAAATATAAAACATTGGGGGTGGTAGTAAATAAAGTGAAATTACTTACTGTTAATTTAATTTTAATTTTAATTTTATGTTTAAAAGACAGATTTGTTACACAGAAATGACAAATTTGTTACAGTTCACAATAAACGTTCGAAAATCCCACCGCCAACCTGTGCACTGTGCAACTCGTGTGCGAAGATCACGTGATGTTCGTCTGAGTTGATCTTCACCTTCCATTATGCAAGCAGCATCATCCGAAATACGAGGCAGCAATTCGTCTCATGTATCCAACTTTCTTTTGTAAACTTAATTCTTCATCCAACCCCACAAAACAAAAATCTAACGGGGTTACTTCTGGAGATTCAAACAGCTCTATCTCGGTAACCATTTAGAATAAGATATATGTCGATATGAACTTTTTTCTCACAATGACCGATACTAACCCCTCCCAAAATATTGACGTTTCCTCCTGAATCATCCTGTATGTAGCGCAAGTATATTAAATTACAGTTTTGTCTTATACAACTAAGAAACTTTTCAGCTACAGACAGATGGTTAATCACATGCACAGACACATGAGTACCTATAATTTATGACTTATAAACAGGATGGTAAATTATACCAAATTCGAGGCCCTAAAAATGATAAGTCAACTACCGGAGCATTAAACTCTAGCAACTAAAGAGGAATACTCGTTAAAATCTGGAATGATGAGAAATTACAATTAAATAGCTCTAATTGGAAATTAAAAGTCCTTCAGCTAGTAATGAAATTTTCCAACTTTTATCAAATTCGAAGATTTAACTGTCTTGTTCACAAGAGACCGCCACTGTACCGTATCCTAAACCACTTTAATTCTTCCAGAATGCAATCCCCTGGGATGTGATACCGTGCAATCTGGTAGAAATTTAACGGCGGTGGAAACTACTGCCTCCACCTTGACGGCAGAAGAAGGTTCCTGAAGATTGAGGTAGCGGATCTACTCGAAACATAGGTACTTATCTATCCGAATACACAACTTCCATTTCAAAAGACAGTAATCTTCAAGAGCCTGCCTGACCAACAGACGACGTGTTACAAGATCTCATTCCCTTCAGCCGAAAGGTCGATATCTACAAGCGAGCAAGCAGTATTATCGGTTCTGTTTATGGGATTACACTGTTTCCTCCCCACAGCGTAAAATCTGTCGGTTCTCCCGATTCTGGCTCCCTGTCTGTGTCTCGATGTGTCCCACGCTTTTCTACCTCGAGAGCAAAGACTGGTTTCCAGAATGAAGACGGATGATGATGGAAAAGGAGGAGGTAAAAGGTGAAACCCTCTTCTCTTTCTCCGAAGGGATGAAGTAGTTTAGTGCAGAAGAGGATAGAAAAGGCTCTCCTAACCAAATCTAATTCGGAGGGAAAAGAAAAAGACTTTTTGCGATCAGTCCCCTCATTCAACAAGAGATCTAACTCCCCCTTTTTATCACCATTACTGAATTTTCAGGACGTAAGAGAGAAATGGACATTTCCGTATTTCTGTTTTGTCAATACGCCAAGAAACATTGTAGAGCATTAATTATTTAATTCGACTTGAACTAAAAGACAAGTGAACACACTGACCCAAAGAAAGGGGTAACTTAGAACCTCTTGAAGAAATCGACATTGGCTTAGGACAGATAATGAAACGTATTCAATTCCTAAAGAACCTGGTTTTAGAGAAAATAAGTGATCATAATGTTAGTACTGGTTCGTACATAAGGAACAGCGTTCACATTGTTTAACAAAACTTATTTACCAATTATAGCCTGTTTCACAAGCGTATTTTTTATTAAAACGCGGATTTGTATAAAAAGTTGGCAAAGCTACCTCATACTTTCATTTCTCTCAATAATAATAATAATAATAATAATAATAATAATAATAACTTATTTCAACTGTTTTTTGCCTATGGTATGCCCAGAGACAATGCTGAAATACTTAAAAATTAATTATTTTAAGGCATTCTTTATCTTCAGATAATCTCGAATGAGTGTTACTGAAAGGATAATTTTATTTTAATGGAATTCGTCCCGTTGTACTGTGACAAATTAGTAGTTATTTATATATTGCCGTAAAACACAAAATATTAAATCTGACATTGCATGCTACATGTTTCGGTCGTCCTCGACAATTTCCAGGCATTAAAGTACACAATTTCGAAACCAAGTGGACATGCGCTAAAAGTATTTTGCAGTGTGTGGGATATCACAAACAGAACAATATTTTTTTCTGAAAATAAAATGAAAATCTTCAGTTAGAAAAAAACACGTCTTGAGATGTGACACCATATCGATTGGCAAATAGTTATCGACGATCCTGAGGAGCAAGCTGTCTTTATCGTCAGAGTCTAAGGTTTCCAGTTTTCTTACTCTCAGGACGTAGAAGTAGCCATCGCCTCCGGAAGGTAGGTGACTGTTTACTAATCGACAAGTTGTCTTGTCCCACAATCACTTACGCTCTGAGAACCAAAAATTCCACAGCTTTCAGCTAGGTTTTTAAGTGTAGAACTAACAAATAAAAGAATCTTTTTCTCAGGGAAAGCACTTGTATTCTGAAGTTATTATAATATCTGTTAAGCTATTACGCCTCCTTTCAGCAACACTGAGGACAGGATATAGTCAGCAATAAACTTAATAATATTCATTCCGTACATTTTATTTTCTATGTTTATTGTCTGGCGAATGTAAACTTTTATTTACTATTCTAACCAGTGTATAAATTGTACCATTGGTGTAAAAAATCAGTGTAATCTAAAATACTGAAGTCCCTGAAGATGAACCGGGATAAGGTTAGAAACATGTAGGACTGCGTTTCACAAAATAATAGTGAATAAAATGTACATTCGTCGGACAATAATCAGTCATAAACATAAATATGTTCTCGAAGTACAGATGAAGGAAATAACAATGAAAAATTCTGCATCATAATTCACTTAAAATGGCGGGTAATTCTGTTAGTCATTGGCAGAATACAACTCAAACTTGTTTCAAAGACGAAATGTGAAAAAGGCTGTTACCCAGTGTTAACGGTGCATTACTTCAACCAAGTACAGGTCGTTGAAACAGATTTTACGATACGACCACTCACATAAAAGGAAACGGTGCATTTTACATCGAACTAGTGACCGAAATGTTTTCAAGCGAGCACAATTAAAGTCCACAACTGTCAGAGATATACAAATAGGAATGACCGGCTTACGGTTATTTATTGACTTTTCCATCCCTCTCTACCATCAGAAGACCAAGAGGTATCATATTACGGAGAATAATTCGCGCAAAATTCATTAAAATAATACATCATTCGACAGAGATTGGATCAGAACTCCACATCTAATTTCGCAGTCATCACGCCATATTAAACAAGGTTTTGGTTTTAGCAGATTGGAGTTATTTCCCACCATTATTGTATTAATCCATTATGAGTGGATGGAAATTTGACACTCGATTTATAATTATGTTCGGTTTTAAATGAGCAATTCATATTGTCACAGTTGCAGTTGGCATACGTAGCAGATTTATTACAACGTGTTTACTAAACGTATCTTTACTGATTGGTTTTTTTGTCAGCAGGGTAGTGAAAATGTATAATCGAATTTTGAAAAAGCATCTGTCATTATGATATGCCACAGAGAAAAGCAACCTTGCATAGTGAAAACTACCTAGGCTGTAACGGAACCGGAAGAGGATGAAATTGTTTCCGTTGCAGTAAGGTTCCGTTTAATACATGTACTTGAAGTCTGGATCCTCGGGACTACAGATTCTGAGGATTGTAAGAGTCTTCCGATAAAGGCAGTTTTACGTTATGCCCAGGTTCCGTTTAAAACAAGTTTCACTGTAGTACCACAAATTCGTGTTCGGTAATTTCTTTATGAATTATATTACAGACTAAACAGAATTTAGGCCTCTGTAGTCTAATTATTAGCAGCGATAATTTAATTTCTACTGCCTATGTCCTGCTACTGATGTTGCGACTATCACCACCAACAGCCAAAAAAAAAACTCACAATCACCACCACCACCACCACAATCATCATGCAAACACCGCCAACGCACTTACAACAAGACAGGCAACGTAGTATAAACGTAACATTGAGTTGCGTTCGCTTAACCATTCTTGCCGTGGAAAATCGATAAGTATTACATATTCTGAGTGTATATCTGTGGACTTAGTTAAGCATGCAAAGCGCATGCGCCGTATTATATCATCTGTGTCCTGCCTGGCTCTACCATATTTTTCCACATTATCTCGTAAACGGCAAGATTTTCGGGAAACCGTTATTGAAATGAAAATGTGTGTTTTGATTATCTCTTTCAATTTTTTCTGAAATGTTTCTCATTCTAACAAGAGCTCAGCCATATACTAGACCCTATCTTAAATGTACGTAGGTCTTCATGTAAAGTACTCATTATTCTTGTCAGATTTTAATTAATCTGAATTTTCTCGACAGATTTTCGAAAAATACTCAAATGTGAAGTTTTATGAAAATCCGTCCAGTGGGAGCCCAGTTGTTCAATGCGGACAGACGAACGGATGGACAGACTTGACGAAGCTAACAGTCGCTTTTCGCATTTCTGCGAACGCGCCTAACAAAACCATCGCTACTCTCATCACATCACATCATAATAGAAACGGAGAGGGGGGTGTCACATTTAAGCTCTTAACCATTTGAAGACTCTCCTATTCAAAGACACTCGGCAAATGACAGTCAATCTATCCGTCTTGGCGTCGAGTCCTCCTTGAAAGCTGATATGAGAGTAAAGTTCAGCCGACTGCTCCCTGATATATGGAAGAGCATTATTTTGTTTGATGGTTGCCAGGCTTGGCCCGCTTGTCCTTCTGATAAGAGTAGTATTAATATGAATAAGAGTATGGAACAATGGTGAAAATGTACTGACTGAGAATACAGAAGTCCTCGGAGAAAAACCTGTCCCAGGGCCACTTTGCCTACCACAAAAGTCACATGGACTGAACAGGCATCGCACCCGGACCTCAGCTGTGAGAGGCCGGTAACTAACAGCCTAAGCCATGGCACGGCCCATGAAGGCCGACATTTATCTGAATTACATATATCATAATATGTTTCATATAATATTTATTATATTAGGATGTATTACTTGTAGTATATTTAATTATAAAATTATATACACAACATAACTTCGCAGCCTCTCTAGTTAAGATGCGTCTTATTTTATCTGCTTGGCTGAATGATCGGCTATGACTGACTGAGCCTTTTCGTGGTTTTACTTAGCCCATCAAGACGAATTTCATAACAATTCGGTACCTCAAACCGCACCATCACCACTTCCTTCCACACCCATTCAAATTTATTATTCCCCGAAATCCCATCATTAGACGCTATATACTTGTAATCTAAGATAATGACAAGGCCCTGTCAACTTACTTCCTGGCTGAACTTCCTATATGGCACATAGACATGTAGCCTATGTACCACCTTATTTGCAGGGTACAATTTAACAGTTATTTCCTAAACATACGCAATTCATTCTTACCGGAAACGGAAGGACTCTGAAGACGTTTCCGACGAGACAACTTACACGTCGTACCTTGTCCATTTACTACTGCTACATCAAGTGGCTTTTACACTCATCGTACTCTCAACACAGAAAGTAAGTAAGTTCTTTAATGCACATTGCATATTCACCTGCTGGGTGCAGTAAAACACAAATCACACTTCGATTGCAGTTTAATTTGATAGGAAATCGATGTTTTACTCTTAAGTACAATCCATAAAACCACTTCACTCTACCATTTGCATCCCTGCAGAATCCCTTTTCTAATGACTCTGCCCGTCTGTCTGTAGGCATGAAACAGACTCAAGAAATTGTCAACGGAATATAAATTATCCTGAACGGGGTTTCTTCTGGTTTTATTCAGTCCCACCATGTAAATGTTTGTGTATGACGTCAAATTAAGCCACAACCACTTCTTTCCACATTCCTGTCACCTTAATACACAAGTACACAAGTACACAAATTTTCCAAAAATCTTGGATTCATGTAAAAATTCTAGGCAATAGAATGGTGTCATGAAGAAGTTCCATGCTGAAGACCCAAAAATATTAGTCGCCATAGTACAAAATTCCGTAGCATGGTAAGACACCCGGGATTTGTGCACCCCTGCCTTAATATTCCACTATATATAGTATTGTCTACATTCAGCATATCTAAATAAATTAAATAAAATCAACATTTTATAATGAGCCACAATCCACTCAGCTTCCTTGCTTTCATCTTCATTTAGAATAGTCGCCTTGAAAGATACTACACTCCACGACTCTCTGGTTCTGCTTTCGTTTGAGAGCAACTAAACTGTTGAAATGCCTACCGAACAAAGCAGCTCCATGAACCAGACTGTATATGACAGTCGCCCAGATGATCAAAGATATCTGTTGTTTGTTGAATGCAGTTATTATTTTACCTCACAACTATCGTTTATCACTTCCCGACGCTACTCCGCCGTGCGTGTGGGTGATCGTCTGACTAGGCAACGGTGGCAACTGGCAGTTGTCATATAAAATAATGGTCCTATATAAGCCAAATATTAATTACCGTGTCAATAAGAACCCGTCCCCGTTCTCTATACGGAGCCAGAAAAATCCATCCCTACTTTTAAACTCTATTTCTTTAAAAATTATAATAACATCATCTTATCCACGCTTATGTTTCCAAGTAGTCTTTTTCCCTTCACATTTTTAAATAAAACCCATGCGTACATGCGTGCTACATGTCCCACCTTTGTTATCCTCCTCACTGTAATTAACCCAATAATATTTGTTGAAAAGTACAAAATATGTAGTTTTTCATTCCCTTTCTTCCAACTTCCTCGTAGTTGATCCCTCTTAAATCCAAATATTCTCCTTGGTAGAATTTTGCCAAAAACCCGCAATTGGATTTGAAATATGCATGACTGTACAAGTAATGTGACGTGGGAAGCTGGCAGAAATGTCAAATGTCGATATCGGAAAAATGTTGCACTTTATTAACATATCACACAGCCTGAAATATAAATTACACTTTCGAAATATTCAGGAATGCAATTCAAAATACAAAGAGAATATTTAGTTTTTTCCCCCTAGATATGATAGTACGTGTGTGTTCCATTCTGTTTCGGAACTATCGACATTGTCACTGACATGCCCTGACAGGAAGCAGACCGACAGGTAAGACACACTGACTCACTACATGACATAACTTCAATGCGGTTGGCATGAAAGGCGGATTCCTTTATACGCGTCGCATGACATTCTTTTAGAAGGTTAGAACAGATGTTTATTTTACGTCGGCATGTAGCGAGTTCCCGGCGCAACCAAACTTGCTCTAGCAGACTTTGTTCGAACCCAGGCATGCTAATTCTTTAGGAAATGACAGCTGTGGACACGTGCGTTAGGGACACGACATCAAGTGCCCGCAGCAAATCAAGTCCACCAGCAAGCTGCAAGTGACAAGAAAGTTGGGCCAAAGACAACAAAGGGAGGCAGAAAGTCTTGTCCAGAGATCGTTAGGGTTTGACACCCAGTGCATTAGAGCTGACAGTGATTAACCAAAATCATTTATGCACAAATGCTTCAATGTTTAATCTAATAAAGAAGGGACAGTCACCCCTTGACTTCATTTCTTTCCATGGCTCGACTTCCCTAGTGGGCCAAAGCCTCCTCAATGTTGAGGTTTCGAGATCACACTCAGACACACCACACTCGGCAAGACTCCTCTGGGCGAGTGATCGGCCCGAAGCGGAGATCTCTTCTTGGCAACACACAACACTCACAGGAGACAGACATCCATGCCCCCGGCAGGATTCGAACCCGCAATCTCAGCAATTGAACGGTCGTAAACCCACACCTTAGACTACACGGCCACTGGGATCGGCCCTTGACTTCACAGTTCTACTAAAATGTACAAAAGAAACCATTACTTATCTTAAAAACTAAAACTTACATGGAAAGAACTAACATACCTTAGACAGTGTAGTAAGGAAACAGTTGATTCCCGGCACGGGATGGATTAATCTGTTGTCCAAAGATTCCAGACTGGCTCCAAGACCCATCCCCAGTCTACTACCTAAAGAGTGCCGCAGCTCTTTCCAGGGACGTGGAGCTGAACATCCTTTTCCATCTATTGTCGAGGTTAAAAATACATGGCACTATTGCTCCACTCCCCAGTATGTCCATGGCGTAGTGCTTTGGAGCACTGGAATGGAAGTTTATGTGTCGAGGTTCATACTCGGGTCAATTCAGTGAGTACGACTAGGTTCGTCTGAAGGGCCCAACCGGCTAAGAACATCATTTGTACCTCGTGAGGGAAACACGTCGTTTCTGCAGGCCCTTAAATTCGTATTTAATTTTTAACTACAGAACAGCCTCATTTTAGATACAGATAGTGGAATCACAAAGGTTCAAAGGGAAACACCGACCTTTTAGAAGCCTTACTTACAGTATCACGGAAGACAAAGTGAGGCTCTTTATGTTACATGACAAACATTTTCCTTTCGTGGTTCTGTGCGACGATAACTGAGTCGCATGACGTAATCAAATATTGATCTCAGGTCATAACCGCTCGGCATACAAAAGCTGAATGATCATAGACCAAACCTCATCGTGTATCTGACGGCAGACTAAAATTTGCATTACTTTCTGGTGTAAGACCTAAATTAATTACATGCTAAATGTCAGTACTTCACCGGGTGTTTTATAACACAAATATTCTATGCTTGTCAATATGTATGTGCATTATAAAGTGTGAAAGAGTACTGATATGCTGATGTTAGGCTTCGCTTTCATTTTGTGAAGATACGTATCTACATATTGCAACAAGAAATACATCTGTATAATAAAATAAATGGCACTATAACAAGACATTTTGCAAAAATATGCTCCCAGGCATCAAATTATGACTTTACAATATTACACCTAAAGTAGCATTGAAATATGGCAGTGAAGTTTGGGTCTTAAATAAAAAAGAAAGTCAACAATTAGAAACAGCACAAATGAAAATTTTTGAGATCACTTTTAGCACTGACAAGATTAGACCATCAAAGGAATACAACAGTTCGAGAAAAACTAAGATTATAACACATACGAGTAATAGATGAAATTCAGAGCTACTAAAAGAATTGGCTACACCATGTTAAAAGGATGAAACACTCACGAATACCCAGGGTGGCACTGGACTACAAACTAAAAGGCAAAAGCAACATAGGCCGACCAAAAACAAGATGCAGAGATGAACAGCATCTTCAAGATTGAGTTTTCACAGGAGGACCCAGGTGTCCTACATCTGTTTACGTTCATGACGATGATAATGATGATGACATATCTACATATAGGGAATGATGGTTTTGTATGATGACATATCTACATATAGGGAATGATGGTTTTGTACTAACCTTTTAAAGCCTAGTGGTTGCTTTATGTACCATGACGTTTAACATTCAAAAATTCTAAGTTCTGCTCACAGAATGAGTTGTGTGTCTTGTACTTTTCTCAGAAAGTGACTATTCCGTATACATCATTGACTTATTTGCTTTAGGTAAAAAATAACGCCTTACGTGGTCACCATGTCTGTCTGTCCGTCTTTCCGTCAGTCCGCCCGACCCTCCACGACCTAGTAAAAGGCTAGACATTTCGTCGGATTTTTATAAAATTCGATAGAGGAGTACTTTACAGAAAGTTGTCGAGCAAGCGTGGGTCCCGCGGAAATCGGCTGAGTGACGGCCACACTTCGTGTAAGGCCGTAAATAAATTTCTAGCCGTACTTCCCACATTTATTGTCCAGTTTGGTTGGAATTCTGTACAAGAGATCTGCACATATATCTCTTGAGAAATTTTTTATTTTGTGGTTATCGGCACGGGGAATGTGTAACATCCGTCGTCGAGATAAATAAAATTACATTTACGTGTGTGCTGTAAAAACGCATTATATCATGTAAGCAACGAACGCGTTGGTAAGGTCTGTGTACTTCGTTACGGAGTATAGCATTTGCAGTCTTGCTGTAACCGAGACGGAGTGAGGTTACTGCAAACTACGAAATGGATGTTTAAATGTAACGCAGGCCCATTTAGCCTTTAAAGCACTAAAAGTCAGCGGTAACAACAAAATCACTGTCGAAAGATACATAGTCGCGTGGAAATTAATTTTGAAATTTGCAGAAACACGAGGCACATTGAACACAAAATAAGAAGAATATTACAAACAAAATAATTTTAAGGGGAATAATGCCTTCTGAAACGTGACGCCGTGTCGGGGTAAATGTGTAGATGTTTGAAAGGAAGCTACTGCCTCCATCTTCAGGACAATAAATATTTTCGTACTAAAAATATGAATCAATTGAACTCTTTTAAACTGACGCTTTTGGAGACCATCTTCTAGTTCAAGTTACAGCAAAATATTTCGGAAAACCTACTCAGCTGTGTCAATATATAGGGCTAATTTATGTAACCCACCCGATAGTATATAATTTTGCTTTCAGATTCTAAATTTGCTTTAATTGTTTCTTTTCATGCACCATTTCTGAGGCTGGCGTAGGCTACAAAGAGCCGTTACAGGAAGGCATATGCAAATTAATTAATTAATTATTACAGTCTACTTCAACTGAATCACAGAAAAAATAATGGCGTTTTTGATACTTAGGTAATTGATAAATAAGATAAATAATAAGTGTACTGTTAGTATTTCAGAGAGAACATAATTATAGCCACAGCAAATCAGTGATGCTTTTATTTCATTATAAAAGAAAACTGCCGGCGTGCCCTTATAAATAATTGTACTCCCTTCCGGCCTTTTCATATTTGCGATTTGAGCTCGAACTGTTTGTAGTCTTTGTCACCGACATCATTATAAAGGTAAGAAGGTAAAAAAGAAAGGAAATTACTTGTGTTTAATTAAGCAGCACGCAATGAATACATATGGAGGTGTAGAGGTACAGGTCCATGCCTTCGCATGAGATGGAAGTGATTGGTCTACTTAACCACCAGAAGCTCTATCCTCAGGAACTCTTGAACAGGAAGAAAAGCATCTCTCGACCTAGATAATAGTCCACCATCTCGAAATATCTCGTAGACGTGTCACTACACAGGCTGAGGTATCCCGGGCGCCAGGCATTGTATGCGTCACAATCCGTCAAATATCGCTGTAGGTGTGCTCACATACGAGTACATGAGTGATGTGGAAACACAATTCCAAGAAATTGAGGAAAAGAAATTACTCGTAAATGAAGATTAAGTGGTCCTATGCGAAAAACCTCAACCGACGTCGTTGGCCTGCGGTCTAAGACGTATGTCTGAAGCTACTTGAGTGCTGGAATCGCGGGTTTGAATCCCGCTGACACCATGGATGTTCGTCCTTTGTGTTGTTTTTTTTGTGTAGGTAGCGGCCTCTGCGACGGGCTGATCATTCGTTCAGAGAAGTCCTACCGGGTGTGTGTGTGTGTGGTCTAGAAACCTCAATAATGAGGTGGCCTAGATATAAGTTGGGCTGTTGCGCAACAGGAAACAAAATATAACACCTCTCCTGAGTTTTTACGTTATCAGAGCGATGATTATGAAGATACTACTTCTAGGCTGACTCCATGTAGCTTGAGAGATAGCTACCATTTTTAGGAAGAGACCTGCCTCCCTTAATTAGCACCCAAAAGATATGGAACTGGGTTCCTCCGAAACGTTGGTATCTATATACCGAATTACAGGACGTCACATTCCAGAAGACAGTACCTTCATAACCTCTCATTTTTCACACTATACACTATGTTATGCCTGCCTGCTGCGAGCGTTGATGCTAAAACAGTCTCCGTAAAATCAAGCTACAATGAATTAGTTTTTATGTGCGATACGAAATCCTCACAGCTGTGACCGTGCAGATTACAGTCCTTTAGGATGTGACGCTGTGTCGTCTGGTAGAAGTGTACCAATGTTTCCGACAAACTGCTACCTTTATCATCAAAGTGAAATCTGAAAATTTAATCTAGGAAGAAGTCAATTTTATGTGAAATTGAAATTCTCAAGGCTGCGAATATGAAGATTACTGCCCTCTGGAATGTGATGCCATGTAGTCTAGTAGGTATATACCGACGTTTCTGTATAACCTGCTATGTCTATCATCTGCCTTTACGATAGACGTAGCAGCTCTGTCTGAAACGTCGATATACTACCAGACTACATGCTGTCATATCCCACAAATGGTAGGCTTCATACTAATTAGTGCCTGTCTCTGTTTTCATACAAACTAAGTTCTCCGTTTTTCCACGCTCACATATATAACGTCTAGACGCAACACGTATTTTATTTACTGCAGCTTTTTTATGCTCATCTGTATGGCTGTAACCAAACGAGAGCGTGTGTTTTCGTAACGTGATGGCCAGAAATGGAGCTGGAGCATGTGGGGCGAGGAGTGAGGTAGCAAGCACCTAGCGCTTGCCTTATTAGCGCGGAGCTGCCGCTCGCATATCTAATCTGATGGATCGGGTAATTGCAAATTTCCTCTTTCCTTGCTACGTGCAGTAAGTAGATAGAATACTCACAACCAATAGATATTGAACCTACTTTCAATAATGCACACTCTCATTAACATACTTTCCTTCCTAAACAGGGAGAAAAAAGAAAAACTATTATCCAAATATGACCTTCCTAACCGTGTGTGTATCTGGGTGACCCCGATTTCCAATTTCGAAGCATTTTACCAATCTTCACTAAATTTTATACGAACGTTATGCCACTGAAGGACATCCCAACGGCATATCGTATAATTTCCTACATATGTAATATCAATATGGCCGACGAGCGAAATTGTTAGATGGGAGCGACACTATGGTTCAGAAGTGATGCATAGTCCTAGATTTTTGAAAAGGGTGAAATTCTTGTTGAGGTAATCTTTTTTGCAAAATAAAATAATAAGACAGAGCCTGCAAAAATTTTCTGTGTTTCTTAATTTTATAACGATAAATGACGAATAACTGGAGTTACGTAAGTGAAATTTGGTAGCAATATATCGTTAAGACACCTACAAATTCTCCCTTAAATACTGTGCTCGTACGTACGTCAACAATTACAAAATGTGTCGATGATGGTTTATGCTTGAAACTCACTGTTTTTTCACACTACGCACATGTTGAAAGTTTAGGCATTTACAAGTAAAAATGTAACTACTCATTTATTTATAATAACCAGATTTGATAATGGTATTTACTGAGTTCAGTCCATTCTCAGTACAAGTTTCAAGCAACTTCTCGGCGAATAACACCTGTTTCAGTTACTCATCAGCAGCATTTAAAGTTTTCACAGTAAATTGATGCACTAAGCCCTGTCGGGCGATCAGTAGTGAGAGAATGGGGCTGGTGTCCAAAATTTCGAGAACTGTATCTGTCTCCATAATCAGGGGTTGTAGTGATGAGTGACGCAGCACTATCCAGTTACATTATCGCACCGCTGGTAGTTCGAGAAGGCTTCACTGTGTATTTCTTTACATGATTTGTATTCTATTTCTTTATATTTAACAACGCTGTGCGTAGCTCAGACTAGAGTTTGTTTTGTCCCTGTCGCTCCAATGCGGAGCATAGGGGCCTCCTTTCGGAGGTTTCTATGGTCATGTGCGTTGATGTAGTGAGTGACCAGCCCACTGACCGCACAAGTTCGACTCAATCCTGATGTGACTGCCAGAGCCATCTGGCAGTCACATCAGCAGACTTGGGTGACAAATGGCCGCTGAATTTTGCTTACGAAACATTTCTATTCATTCAGGCTAGAGTGGGTAGTATTATAAAAAGGTTAGTGAAGAGTAAGACATAAGTGGTGTGAGATAAAGCGGCCGTGGCCTAAGTTGATGTACTATCACAGCATGTGCCTGGACGGATAGAGGAAGACAACATGAACCTCCAGTAGGACAGCATGTCTTCGGGCGGCTTACTCTGAAGGACATCTGCAAACAACTGTTTAAAACAAACTGTTGCCTTCTTCAGCACTTTAGGTAACATACACAACAACTCCTTCTTAACGCGCGAGCTACCAAACATTCGCTTTTCAGATTACATTATCGCTCGTATGACATAACTTTTGAAACCATCACGAGCTTTATTACTGCCGTTAGCATGTAGCACTTTCTATACACTAAGCATCCGCGCTGGTTAGAAAACATTTTACAATCAGTTATCAGCTCCAATTAGGAAGCTATTCTTCAAGTATTAAATAGCTCGTGCGTCAGCCATTTCTCATAAACAACAACAGTGAAATTCAATAAGGATAAGCATCAACTCGCATGAAATCGCGCGGAAGATAAAGTTTTAATCTGCACTGTATTCGCTTCGTATTTGAGGTGTCAACAACTTGTAGGCTGTTACTGTAAGCTCACGCAATCCCCGCAAAAGAAAATGAATGAATGTGTTGCTGTTACGGAAAATCTTAAAGTTTTGTCCGTGATAATGAACTGTAAACACTTCCACATATCTCATTTCGTGCAAGACGTTGTTACATCTGCGCAAACTGTTGAAAACCGGTATGATATTTAGGAGGGTGTTTCAATTCTTGAAGGCCCTTTAAGACGCAGATGTCTATTCTAAAACATATGAATCCTCTATAGTTGAGGTGAGTGGTCTGGGTCCACGCCCAGGTAACTTTACGACAGGGGAATGTCCCGCTGGACGCATTCAGCCTAGAAGGTAGATGGGCCCCAGAGCCGTTCTTAAGATTCTGGAGAATGTACTCGTAGAAGACCGTCCGTCTGCTGAAAATCCGACCAAGATTCCTCGGTTACGCGTTCCGTAATTAATCTCTAAATTGACTGAGCTACCCCGGTTTACTTCAGTTTATTACGACCTGTATCTTTAATAAGGGCACTTTAGGATGTATGCAAGTCTAATATAGGCGTAAATATGTTGGAGAGATGTTAACGTCAACCCAAAATAATGATCGTCATCTATGTATTGGATAAACAGTGACGTCTGTGCCTAACCACATAGGCTATCAGCGCACTGTATGAAAGAGGTTGTCTCGATACAATATCGCGTGCGGTTACAGTCTTCTAGAGCATGTCGCCGTGTAGCAATGGTGCACAGACACCAACGATTTCGACAAATGTATTTTCTTCATTTTCAGATGACGTTATAAGACCGACGTAGACAGCAGGATAATTCGCCAGATTTTTATCTACCTACCAGACTAGACGGTGTCACCACTTCGAAGATCACACTCTTGAAACAAATTTTAAGCGAATGCTCTTTATGAAATAATTCACGAAATATGTAAGGAAATGTGATTCAGTAAGGCTCGTTCATTAGTCTGTGGCCGGTCTTATCGTAAGGCAAGCTTATGTGTACTTTTCCAAATTTGTTAGCGAGTGCTCAATGTGCAATTTTATGAAAATCGTTCGGCAAAACGGCTCTGATACGGCACACAGCTGGACGGGTTCTGCAAAGCCGAAAGACGATTATGTGATACTGCAAATGCGCTTGTAACATTAAACGCCTCAGGACTGTCCGGTCTCTTTTGATACTACAGCAGCATGGACTGGCACAGCGCTGACGTCTAAAGCAGAATGTGAGGAAGAAAGTAGATACATTTAATGAGGTATTTGCACTAAAAGGTATTCCCGTTTCTATCTCCTTTTTTTCGGTAATGACAAATTCTGTACATTACTAACATTCGGCGGGAAGAGGTAATCATATAACATTTGGATTAACGTCAAGAAGCTGAACGTTCCTACCAAAGATCCTGCTTGATTAATTCGATTGGTTCTGCAAATGAACAACAACAATTGTCCTGAACGTCGTTAGCAGAACTAAATAAACATAAAATGTTCGATATTTCCTCTGAAGTAAGAACCAAACTTTATATGTTATTCAGATTAACTTCTTTATTAAAATGGTGTTGTTTAAGGACGTAATGAAAAAGACGAGCTACACAACTACTATCATTTATATACAACATACCCACACAACAGAATTATATGTTATACAAAAGTTCAACCCTCCTACATGTTTCAGCGTTAAATCGCCATCCTCAGGGAAATATCGATACAAAGGAAATATGTAATATTAATAAATCAATCTCACATATGAAAACAATATATCAAATAGCAGCTATGAGTACAATAATGTGGATACTATGGCTACATGATGTTGACACGTTCTTGGTTAAAATTGAATGATAGGTGTGCATTGCCTGTAATTATATGTATGCAACATCTAATATAAACTTTTGGATCCAAAAGGCGTGTACTGATGTGTCCTCTGTAGGAAGGTGTTGTGTATTTCTATAAATTTATTGTTTGCATGTGTTGGTGTATAAAAATGATAGCAAGCACAATGCACGGAATGAATCAGATTAAATTTACAGGACTATTGTTGAAAATCCAATGGAAAAATTTGACAGATCCCATGTCTAGCTGTAGTTTCCATAGATAAACCTTTGATTGGTCCATTCTTATACATGATAGCCACAGATAAGCACTTTCGTATCAGAGTTTCATTAAATATGCACGCTGTGAACTAGAAAAATCTTAAAATTTTCCGTGATAGAATAAGCATTACAGTAATAGTCTAGACAAACACTAGACTTTTGCTCATTTAAAAGTAACATAACTGATCTGAGTTATTTTACTTCTGTAAACGTCACTATGGCCGGTCCCAGTAGCCGCGCGGTCTAAGGCGTGGGTCTACGGCCGCTCGCTTGCTGGGATTGTGGGTT
>JAKCWW010000389.1:0-14781 GCA_026260175.1 Reticulitermes lucifugus
TATGTTCACTATAAAAACATGTAGCATTTTTGCTTCAGTGGTTAAAATATACAGGTGCGTTTGCAGCCATCAGGCGAAGCCTACAGAACACGGCACAACAACACGCCACAGCAGCCATTTGAGAAGGAAACAAGACCAGCTGCCAATAATTTTAAATAAATTTTAAACGTTTTAATCCAAAAAGGAAAACAAACGCACCTGTATATTTTAACCACTGAAGCAAAAATGCTACATGTTTTTATAGTGAACATAGTTCATCTTATTTTAACATTGAATGTGAAACAACTATTATAGTGGATATGTTGTCTGTGTTTATATACTTTGATCCCCCTGATGATGACTAATAAGTAGTCGAAACATATGTAGGGGTATATATGACGACAAAGGTGTAGTGCATATGTTGGTTAAAATAAAAGCTATTATACTGATAATAAGTTAGGAACGCAGAGGGAGATGCAAAAAGTGCTTATAAGTTTTGACATATTCTCATAAAATAATAATTTTAAAACTCACTGTAAATATTGTGAAATTATGAAGTCGAATACTTTAAGAAAATTAGGACAGTGCTCCCGTAACATTGCCACGGAAAAAAATTATATTAACCATCAGGTAATGAAAGTATTAATAATATACAATTCGTACTTTTATACATGCAGTTTAACCTTATAAATACTAAATAAATATTTATTTTCATTTAAATACGTTTAAAACAATTTTAGTAATGAGATTAACATCCTTAAGATTGAGTTATGAAAAAAAGTTACGACTCATGACTTCATAACATATTTTGCTTATTAGGGTCATCTTTTTCCTGCCCGCCCAAACGCTCCGCTAGCGTTACGCCGAGTCTCGGGAGGTTAACAGACGGTGAAGGAAGCGAGAAAAAGATTCGCTGTGATAATAGCCTTTAGAAAGTCAAAAATTTACCCTTGTTACAGCAGATGCTGAAAATGTTGCCCTCCTGACCGAACGCACTCAGAGGAAAGGGATGACCTTTGCTTACCATGCGTCTGGGTTAGGTTTTCAATTGAACTTCGTGTATCGGAAGAGCCACAACTTGACAGTTTTCTATGTATGATATGTAATGGGTTTTACTTGGCCAGTATGATGTACTGTAGTTTAATCGAATTACAAGTTTGGAGTCTACATGCACTGAACTGTTGTCGGGATATTGTCTTTGTTACCAAAGTCATTACCACCGAAGGTAAACTCCAATTACATTAGGCGCTATGAGACAGAGAGCTTGTACGATGTCAAACACACTTTCCCTCTCGACCTTCGAGATGGCTAAAGGGCTAATGTCAAAGTGGGAGTTAGTCGTCTTGTAGTGTGCAAAAGAAGAGACATATGTGAGAGCGCATTAATACGGTGGTTTTCATACACACGTGACTTCTGTTGGCTAGCTCAGTGGTTTCCGAACTTTTGAATTTCGCGGAACACCTGGGAATCATGGTGCTTTCTGTGGAACAAAATAAAAAATTTATTTTTATGTCATTATTTGTGTGATATACTACAGAAATACTGGACAGGCGGCTTTTTATGAGATTTGAGGGAAATTGTGTTGAGTTTTAATGTAGTCAGTACGGTGACTAGGCAAGGTGTCATAAAACTGTTTAACCGCTTAACATATCTGCGAAAACTAAAGAAAGAAAAAAAAAAGCATTTGGCAAGAGCGCCATAACGAAATAGCGGTAAGTGAAACGCGTTATAGCGGGGCTGCCTTTATCCTGAGAATTACTTCACGTCGCGTTCTTAGCTGTGGCCGGTTACGAAACTGAACTTTTTGGCTCCCTGGTTTGAAAAAACCTCATTAGCTATTAAGAAAACATGGATATGACGGAAACGGCCATTTGTTTCTCAGATTATTGAAATGTTGCCTTTTACCTTTTTCGGTTGATATATCTTCTCACACCAAATATCATCTCCGGCAACTAACACCTAACTCCGTGAAGACGAGTTCTTCTTGAGAAGTTAATATTTTCCCATCTACTCAAAACATTTTCCGCGTCTTATGGACTCTGAAAGTTCATTACCTTACTCACATCGGGCCGCCGCTTGTCCTTATCGTGAGTCAGATCAGTCCAGTTCATGCCCTGCCATCTTGTTTCTATAAGATTCATTCTAGTATTATCTTTCCCTTTACGTCTCCAGCAACAATCCAACAAATGTTATTGCGACAGATCAGCGAGTTAACTTTTATCTTTCAAAGTACTCATATCAAAATTGGATCTGGAGAGTGACATCTCCTTCGCCCTCCCACCGTTTTGCCAGCTACTTGCCACACAATTTACTCTTCTTGATATAACCGACTTCCATTTCAGTAACATAAAGAAGTATCCTAATTACATATACAATATAGATCAGGTGGGTAGTGGCCGGCTTGTCCCCCCCCGCGGAATCTCGGGTTCAATCCTTGGGCGGTCCACGGTTTTCTCCCTGTCAATATACATTCCACCAATGCTCCATATTCACATTCTTCCATCTACTCTAGACGTCATACAATACAGACACAAATGTCGCTAAATAAACTACAAAACATATGTCTGCTGCCTAAGGTAAGACGTAAACACTTCGTAAATCTGTGAAACATGAGAAATTAATAAATCTTTGCATGAATAAGACACTTTTATTCGCCTACTTTTATTTTACAAACGAACCCCCTTTACGTGTTTCTCCAACGTGAGCCTGTTACAAAAGACAGATGTGTTTGCAAAGCTCCCCTAGCGTGAGCGAAACTAGATAGAAGTTCTGGCGTTTTGCGTGATGAAATTTGCTTTCAAGTCCTAAAGCACAAAGCTGCAAGAGAATTTAGTTAGGAATCAGTATGCAATATGCCGTAAAGCAGCCGTATGAGGTGTGATCATATCTAGATAACTACTCGGAAAGGAAGCTTACTGAACCTGCCATCGAAGGAACATAACTTCACTCCCTGAAACCAATTTATGACGGATTAATTTCTCCTTACTCTTCCTTCAAACGGCTGATTGGTTATGCACAACCATGGTTTCCATATTATTTCATAACCTCATGTTTCCTACTCCTTGGTGGGATTGTATAGTCTTTGTGTGATTATGGCAACGCATTAAACCATCAAATGTAACACACGGCAGTTTGCATTAGGCGTTCCTATAGCGGATATTGCAGTCAAGCACAGCTACAAAATTAAACATCCGATTTAGTAATAAATTTAGATGTAAAAAATGTTTGTGTATTACGGCTTACATTTTTAAATCACACTGTGACAATGCGTTATTCTTCAGCGACCTACCCACTCACAGGCAAGAAAAGGAGGTTCTTTTTCAGCCACGTGTATTAATATATTGGATATTCTTAGGTATTGGAATAATCTGTTAAAATATACATTTCTTCGGATTCTAGAAATTAACTTTAAATGTTTCCACCTCTATGTAGCCTGCAGATAGCAAATTATGCTATTAATTATTAATATATTTTTGTTGGCTGGGTTATACATCCGGGTAATATGTAAGATGTATATGTACGTATCAAACTGAACGGTGTCACAACTCAGACAACCACAATATGAATCTTCACCATCGTAAAAATCCCAAACCCGAAATATTAATCAGTCAGCTTTCTTACTTATAGTCTCTTAGTTCAAAAGTTTTTTAGTCCTGTCCTGAAACATTCAAAATTTTTTAAACAAATTTTTATTTTAGAGCCGTCACGAGGTTTATGAATATTTTACACACAGATTTGAGTTTCGTACAACGTTAACATGTATAGTTATATTCATGACTTTTCTTACGATGACACAATTAAAGGGAATTAACTCTGGGCATACATTGTTCGATTATCATTGCCACACTGACAAGTTAATATTATATTTCACATGTTGTTCATATATTGAAAAGTTCACCCTCACCACTTAGTCAGGCGATCACACACACACACACACCTGAGTAGGAAAAAGAGGAGTATTTCATAGACTGCAATATCAAATAAAATTTCTTATACTTCCATCTAAAGGGTGATTTCGTAATAGAAAAATTGTGACTTATCCACAAGAAATGTTGAAAGTGTAACACTAAGATCTGTTGATTATGTAGGTCCAGTTTTAGGTGACGTGACTTCACTTCGACTTCCTGTCAGATGGCAGAAACCGCGCACGTGTTAAAAGGGACCACTTTCTGGAGATTCGAAATTCCGTAGTCTTGCAACAAGAGCGCTCTGTCACTGGATACTGGAAGTGACACTCCTGCTTTCCAGATGCTTCTGAATTCGATCTGTGACAAAAACGTATTTTCAGATGAACGGGTAACCCCATGCAAAACACCAAAACCGGCTGTGGGACCCACCAAGTCTTCTATTTTATGGATTTCGGGGGATCTGCCCCGGGGGTGAGTCCGGTCACTCACCACCATCTAGTGCCGAGGTTAAGAATGGGCAGAGCTATGCCTCCACTCACCACAAACGCCTTCGTGGCGTGTACAAGTACAGCTTTACGTCTTACCTTCACCAGTAACTCCATGCAGCAGTCATTGGAAAGTCTGTGGTTGCTCAGTTGACTAAAATTTTCTGATTTTAATGGAACTCCATTATTCTTTATTGTGATCACAAGTCTGCCATTGGACCCAACTTCAGCATGACCATCATGACTGGATGGCTTCGTGGTTTTCTTCAGCTATTTGATGCTAATGCCAACATTGTACCTCCGAGTTGTGCAACGACCATCTCCCTTAAACCATACTTCCTTTCTACCTTGTATTATCTCTGCAATGGTGATGGTTTTTCTTACATTTCCGAACAAGTAATCGGCAAAGAGTTTATCGCACCAAGTAGCGTAAAGAGGTTTAACTATTAATGCAACCAACAAAGGACAAAAAACTTGCATTTTACTATGATACTTTATTTAAACAAATAAATAATACTTTGATGAAATACAGATGGTTGTAATTAGCAACTTTTATGTGCATTTTTGGTTGTATATTAGCTAGTGTTGAGAGTACACAAAAAATACAAAACGAATTGATGATGATAAGATCTTAAGTCACATATAACACAGTAAGATTTCGTATTAAATTATGCCCCGCCTGTGTGTAAAACATAGTGGATTTTTGGACAGCACGGCCGTGAAACAAATGTATGCGTTACGGACCGCACAGACTTGTTAAAGGGATGAACGTCTTAGCCTTCTTCTAATTTCGCCCTTGCAAACAGAAATTACACACACTAGTACAACAAGGTACGTTAAAACTTATTTTGAAACCCCGTATCGTTTACTGTACGTTGTGTGTGGGAAATGTTAGTTCACTGCGTTTCGTAGAAATTACATTTCTACAAATTACTGCCACAGGAAACATAACTACAGTCAATAGATTTTTGTTCTGATGGCTGTGATGTCGACAGATTCGAGTAAAGTGAATCACTTTAATAATGAAATTACTATTTCTGCTTTGCAGTGTTGATACATTTCCACTCGCAATTACGTGTATGAAAACGGATTCAATAACCTGAGTTTCGAAATTCTGTTACAAGTATTAAAAGAAGAGGCGTGTGCACTTTCCTATCGGCTATTTAACTTTCTTTGTCTCTTAAAATAATTTGAGAAAAGGTGACAGAGATGTTGTTTGCCGTTGAAATGCAGCCCTTTGTATTTCAGCATAGCTGGTTAAATCCACTCAATGCATTAACATAAGCAGTGTGGCCAACAATAACATTTATTATTTTATTCACAGATAAGTCTTCAAATGTCGCTGTAGTGCAGTTCCATCTTTGTGTCAAAAGTGTGTAGTTGAGTAACTACTGACACTGTCAGCGTGTAGGAGCATAATAATATTCGGAATCTTAAAATTAATTCAAATAGTGTTTTAAAATTACGTTTGTACCTCACAGAAAACATACTGCATTTTAATTATAAACTCCAATCATTTAGTGCTGTTTACGAAGTAATAGGTGTTTTTTTTTCTGAGAATCGTGTCAAACGGAAGTTAAGGTGCGTCAGCGTCGATGGCTAAGAAAAGGAAACTTTTAAAAAATAATTTCTTGGCCGGAGCTGAAATGTAATAAATATCTATATTTCTTCGACTGCGGATATCGGTGGCCGTGCGGTCTAACGCGTAGGTCTGCGGCAGCTTTACTACTGGGTTCGCGGGTTCGAATCCGACTGAGGACATGAATGTTTGTCTCTTTTGTTTGTTGTGAGTTTTCTAGGTAGCGGCCTCTGCGACGAGATGATCACTCGTTCAGAGTAGCCCTATCGTGTGTGTGTGTGTGTGTGTATCTAATTGTGCGTGATCTAGAAACCTCAACAACGAGGCGGCCTAGACCCGATTTGGTCTGTTGCGCCTCATAACTGCACATAGCTCCATGTTATCTTGGTTCTGACGGCTAACATGAACGCTCCGCAACTGTCGTAACAGAAACAGAACTGACCTATAAAACGAACGTGCGGGCATTTATAAAACGACCTGGGTTCACGTATTTTACCGCTGCAGTAAGGTATCACGTTGTTTGTGAGTGTTCAAGCTCCGTTCTGGCAGTGGCGTTAGGGCACATGTTAACTGTGCGAACCCAGCTAACGTGGTTAATATGCGAGCCCTATGTCTGGGCATAATGTATCCCAGCACTGTTAACACGGGTGACGTATGGTGAAGATAAATGTTTTCGTCGCCGACAATAAGAAAATGTTCTGCTTCAATTGAGTTTTTATAACTTACACTGTTCTAATGTAACTGCCGTCGAGTAATTAACGTGAAGCTCACGAATATAGATCGTTTTGTTGTGAATAACTCACTCTTGAAGTTCGTCCAAGCATTTTAGATACCTCTGTGTATAGAAAGTAGGTAATGAATTCTACCTTTACATAAGTTTAATCCTGACAAGACGACATTTGCTCAGATATTCAAATGTTTTTGTCAATTTTTTACCGCACAAACGTACAGATAAGTTTGTCCCTGTGCACACCATGAAGGCATATGAAAGGGTGGAGGTAAATATCCATTCATTCTTTACCTCGAAGATGAGTGGTCAGCTACACGCCCGGGCCGCTTTTCCTATAGGAGAATAACGCCCGGTACCCATTGAATGGGAGGCAGGGTGGTCCCAGACACGATCTGGACACTTCTGGATAATATAGTCTCTTACCTCTTGTGGAAATCTAACAACGATCTATCGGTCACACAGCCCGTCGCTTGCCGTTGTAACGATTACAGTATCCAGACTCTTCAGAAACACAAAGAATAGTTATGCATACGAAGAATGAAATGTTATTCTTTGAATTGAATAAATGTTGGATTCTTCTCAAAAAAACAGTGCAGCAGCCCCGTCAACGACGGAACTGAGTTTCATAAAGGGGCAAAATTTTAGAGTAACAACTCCCTCCAGCAGTCATAGAGAACAAACAGGACTTCTCCGTCAGCAGAAACGCATTGGCCTTCAGTGTTTGCTTTATATCTCGGTACAGTCTTTGCTCACATTATCATTACATTTACATTTATTATCCAGTTTTCTCTGTTTGTACATAAGAGAGGCAATAAGTTAGCCGTAGAAACAAGGTTTTGTTTTCTTGTGGATGGCTGGACCAGTGATTTTGAATGCTTATATAATGTTTGGAAGTCATGGCCTCATGTTTATGTGAATATAAATTGAGTTGAATTACCATTATCTAGGAAGAAGGGATGTGACCCACGAAAAGTTTCATAAGTTTCTGGCACTGAGAAGCAAGTATAAAAACGGAAATTGTGTTGAATTACCATTATCACAGGAAGAAGAAGAGATCTGATCCACGAAAAGTTTTAAGTTTCTGGCACTGTGGAGGAAGTAGAAGAAGGGAAAAAATAAGTACTTGGCGGTTGTGCTTTATAAACCTCACTTTGGAATACGTACAATCAGTTGTGCTATTCAAAAGACTTAAGGATACATGTAAAGTGCAAGTAAACTTGCTTTGAAAATAATTAAAGTTAATTAAGCTACCCGCACAATGACGCTCGTGTAATGTGTGTACCCTAGGGTATATCGCATTTTCTCGAACTTTGTGAAAACACTCAAAAGATAGGCTCGAGGATAAAGTTTTGTTAAAACCTTCAATTACGAGTAGAGTTAACTTTCAGAAACTCAAACGCAGTCAAAATTAAAGTGACTGAAAAACTTTAATATAGGTTCAGTGTATTGAATTTGATGGAAAATCGATCCGGTAATTTGGGTCCTGTTACACGAGTGCTGACGGACGAAAGGATGTGATCTGACGAAATTAATGGACGGATTTATGGCATAAATTTGTGTGTAATATGAAGGATTTTAGACAGAGCACAGTGATTGATCAGTTGCAATTCAGGCTTATATTTCACATTCATTCTTCTCTTCTCGTGAACTCAGATATTCACAGTGAAACGTAAAGCCTTTCTCATTCATTTGCGGTGTGCATAAGACTAAGATCTTTTGCTTAGATTGTGGATTTTTTGTCTTTACAGAGATCTCTAATTTCTCTTCACACTTTGATTTGGAAAAGATGTAGGCCCTAGTTTAAAAAACATTTTTAGCCATTTATCTCTGTCTACTTTAAAATATTAACAATTAGAAATTATTGTCGTTAAATTAAATCTTAATTTGTTCGGTCTAACTGTGTAAGCAAATTTATCACATCAGATTCGATTACAAACAAGAAAAAATGTTTAACTGAATTTGACTGAATGAATATGTCAAGACCGCTGTCGCAGCTACGTATGCTTTCAGTTTTAAACCTCGTTCTGAATTATACGCCGAGTAGGTCAATTATATTCTCAGTTTTGTAAAATGAGGAGCTAATTTTACGGAAAATTTTTTCTTTTTACGTTGTTTATTCTATCCCATAAAACCGTGTAAGGTAAAAGTAAAGTTGCTCCTGTGCAGCCGATGAAATCACATGGGAAGGTCAAGGTAAAACTCCGCTCATTCGCATGGCACTAAGTGGAGGTGAGTGGCCAGCTTCAGAGCCTAGCCAAAATGTAGGACAATTAACTGTGATTTTTTAATTCATGCACAGCAGAAGTGAAAGAAATATTAAGGAAATTAAACCAGCCTATTGAGAAACTTCGATATGGTTCAGGATAGGGACAGGTGGAGGGCTCTTGTGAATGCGGTAATGAACCTTCGGGTTCCATAAAACGCGGGTAATAGCTGACGAGCTTCTCAAGAAGGACTCTGCTCCATGGAGTTAGTTAGTTAGTTAGTTAGATATTGAGAAACTTCATAATGTGTTTTTTTAACAAGAGAACAAATTGTAGATTATCGAAAGGGCCGGACGTGTAGAAGCTTCGATGTGAAGTGCATATTAAATTTTAGTCGGTGAATGTGAATGGGAGGTAAATATGAGTAGACTCCAGCCTAGGCAAGATATAGCTGTCCTTTTTCAGACCGCAAGATAAAATTTCAAATGACAAATGTCTGAACACGCAGATGTAAATTTCGTATTCAGTCACACCTACCCTTATGCAAATTAATATTTCCTTAGTATTTTTTGTATATCTTGGAAACAAAATTTTTCTTGCAGAATAATTTTTATTTATGTTACTTGTAGCACGCATGATAATATTTCACTGGCGCTGGAGTAACACGTACGTTGCATAATAATGTTAAAGTCTATCACAAAGAATTAGATTCAGATAGATCTTAGATCGTAGGTACACATCCATAAGCCTTCGGGTTCCATAAAAGATGGCTAAATTCTTGACCACATAAGAACCTATCTGCGCCTATAGGTCCCTATTGCATGTAACTGGTTTATTTGTTGGCTATTAATTGTATTACATTGTGTATGCTACACTCTTTATTTCTTGAAAATGTCCAGTCGGCATAGTGACTAGGATGCGGACTGGCCAATAGAGGAGTCCCTCGATTCCCGGCAGGGGTAAGAGGCTTTTCTCTTTCCCAAAGCGTCAAGATCTGTTGTGAGTCCCACTCAGCTGCTTATTCACTGGATACTGGGGAGCGCTTTACCAGGGATTAAAGCGATCAGGGACCGTGAATCCGATCACTTACCTCTATCTAGTGCCGAAGTTATGAATGAGTTGAACTATACCTCCACTCCGCCATATACCCTCGCTGCTTGTACGGGGACTTTTATCTTACCGTTTTTAACTTCCCTTTTGGGCAACTGTTGGCTTAGCTACGTTCAAAACCTTCTTAATTAGTTAATTAACCAGTGAGGCAATTAGTTCTTTAGCCATTAGTTGCTTAATTACAATTAATACACCAGTGTTCTTACACACTCTATGGCACCGTGATACAACACATCGTATAACAGAAAAGTGAAAATATGAGGCAAGTAGGATACATACATACATACATACATACATACATACTATTAAGGATACATGCTCATTCGACCGTATATTGTACTGTAGCTAAGAGCTCATCTTCAGCAATGAAGACGAATGGCTCTCTCGCTATCGAAAGAGAACATAATGGTTAGGATCATTACTAAAAAAAAACTTCAGTTGAAGTACGAAAAAAATATTAAGAACTCAAGCACATCTGTATTTCAAGAACCTTAGATAAAGAGAACTAGATGGAAAACGAAGTCAATTTCCGTTTCATTCTCTATAGGTGAAGTCAGCTGCTATCTAGTAGCGTGGCTCGAATGTAGAACTGCACGCGTGCATCCAGAAGTCTGGGATGATATGCAGTCATCCAGCCTATATAGCAACATCTCGCAAACTCTTGCAAACTACGATAGAGAAGTTCTCATAAAAGAAAAGAATGGCATGCATTATGTGGGTTTAATAATTAAACTAGAGGAGTTGACGTAACTTATTTCATTGATCATGAGACGTATTGTCAGTTTCAGTACATCCCCGAGTGACTGCCTATTTTGTACAGTACAAACATATATCTCCATATCTACTCACTGTATTCTTTTTTTGCTTTTTTACGACCAGTACGTCAGTAATTTTACTTACATCCACAACTTTATCAGATCCATTATGACCCTAACACATACTGCTATATAGAGTCCTTGTTTATTAGGGTCCTGTGCCACGGGAAATTCGTGCGTGGCCTAGATCTGATGCCTTAGATTTAGCAGCACGCACACAGTTCGGTGCGGTTTGTGGACAGCGTTTAAAATACGCTTTATTGCTAGCGGAAAACCATCATCACTTCGCTGGTTTGAGGCCAGCAAACCCAATAAAGCTGCACTGCACACTGGCATGCTTAAAGCTCTACCGACACCATTGTGTGATGCAAAACCAGACAGTTACAACCGCATAATGTTGGATTTATTGGCAAGTAATTGCCTTCATAAAGCCGTGTGTAATTTGTTAACACTTGATGGAAATTTTCAGATTTTTGCACCATTATTCTATTAACACACCCAAGAATAATGCGGAAAAATTAAGTCAAAGAAACTCCGGTATCTGGAATGTTAGAAGTCCTTCGCATATTTTGCTACCTTCAAGAGGGAAGGAAGAATATAAATGACGGGAAGATGAGGAAGAAGGCGTAAGCAGCTACTGGATGGCCTTAAGGAAAAAAGATACTGGAAATTTAAAGAGGAAGCATTAGATTGCACCTTGTTGAGAACTCACTTTGGAAGAGGCTACGAACCTGTCGTAAGACATATTACAGAATGAATGAAGAGGGAACTGGAATTCGGAAATAATAGAATTAAAAGCAGGGCCGGCTGTTGTAGCGGTAATGTTATAAACTTCTGATTGCAAATGTCCAGTACGAGTGTCGGTCGGTCCATCGGCTATCGTGCTGGAAGTTTTTCTTTGTTTTTCTGAGTTCTTCCAAGCACTTGCCGGGATATTACCTCGCTTACGTCACGACAGCTCCTTCCAAATCCTTTAAAGTTCATCACTCATTAATGATCCCAATATCGACGCTATGTATTCCAAAATACTGACTGCGTCGTACAATGACAACACTGTACGTGTAACATGCTCAGATAAGCGTGTAGAGAGGGCTAGAGAATAGTCATGTTAAGGAAAACAATTTTCTGCACAAAAATAAATGATTTTACACATTACGACTCTCTGTACTGTGACAAAGTCTAGTCTGATAAGCGGTTAGCAACGTTTCATCGGAACGTGCTACCTCCATCTTCAGAGTAGAAGGGCATCGGTGGACTTTATAAATCTTAAATAGTTTATTTATTTTTATAAGTTTCTCATCTTTTCTTAGCAAGTAGTATACTGAAATATGCGGTTAAACTTTTAAAGCCCAGTTGCAACTTTAGGTACCAGCCGGTGTATCTGACAAAGTTACGCCTGCTGCCCACACAGTATTTTATGTGGTTCTCAGAACAAACAACGATTATTTCGCTATACATCATTAACTGACTGGTTATCTGTAGCCAAGATGGATTGTGTTTACTGCGCAGTACGGACTGAATGTTCAAATACATGCAGTCTATTCTCAGTCTCATTACCTATCTTCTTTTTTAAAGCGCCCTCACCGGCTCCGCGGCATACCTTCCTATTAGTTTGGTAACTGGGGCTTCTTCCGCGGGATTAAAGCGGCCGGAGAATGAAGCAGACCATTCGCCTCCCTCTAGTGTCGAGGTCAAGAATGGGTGGAGCTGCACCTCCACTCCATTTATATGCCTTCATGGCTTGCAGAGGGACAACTTTGCCTTACCTGTATCAATGATGTATGTGTTACCCTACTGCTCGCTCTGCCATCCGGGAGTGACCTGTCGCTCTGAAATAAAAAAAAAACACTTCAGTGAGTTGATACAGATCACTCCTTGGTATGGGAGTATGTATTATCTCCGAAACTAATTTAAAGCTAAATATAAATATAATTTGAAGATTGCTGCCTTCTGGGAAGTAACGCAGTAATTTTGTGGGTAGCTACTAACATTTTAGACAACATGCTGCCTCCAATTTCGGGAGTAGAATTGAAAATATTGTGATAAACTATAGCAAATACAATTATACCATGCGGTATAATGTCAGCATTACACTACGTTCAACGTTTTAATGTTAATCACAATTATAAAACACGTTAACAAATACTTTTACATTATTTATCATGTTTAGATACACACCGTATATACGAAATAATATCAAGCCAGGAGATAAATAGCGTACTATCAATACTGATTTTAATGAAGAATTTTCAATATAGGGTACTGTGTACTGTAATTGATTTTATGGTAATATAATAACCGTCAAAAACATGTGTGCTTGTGCCCCTGAGGATTTTCCAATAAACGATAGAAATATGCAGGGCATATAAGGTTTTACAAGGGATTTTATTGATGACTGTGACACAACTAAACTTATAATGCGATAGTATTATGAATAATTTGAAAGAGTTCTCAGTTATTGACGCCATAACTGAAACCGCCGTGAGGCCACTACAGAATTAGCACAAAGAGGAATAAGAATAGCTATAAAACGGGGTAACAGGAAGTAAAGAAACCAATCGAAAAAATCGTTGTTAGTTTTATAAGTCTGAAACAGTATCCTCGTTTGAAACGAACGGAACGGAGTAATCTCTGCAGGAATATTTGCAAAACATAGAAGGGATTGAAAAGAAAGTACAGAATTGTCTGATTTTTGTAACAAAACGCATTTGATAATAGGAAACCCATATGAAATAACAGTAGCACACTGTGGTTTGAAAAACAAACCACAAAAAGTATTATATTACACACATCCAAATTGTTTGCCTGAGTCTCATGCAATTAAAGGAATAACTAATGAAAACAAAAATTTAAGAATTTAAAAAATCAATAATATTACGTTATCCTGCCCAAAGCTGTGTAGTAATCTACTAGGTTGCTCCCTGCCATGTTTGCATGGAGCTTCAGTATAGTACAGGTACTACTGCTGTTAATGTAACTGCAGTTGCGGAAAAGCTTGGTTCCATCATTTCCATTTGAAAATGATCTGGACGAACACTGTCAGCCACTTGTCGAGCTTGTCATTAGAACAAAACGTGCAGAGGTAATTTGAAGAAAGAGCCAACAGAAAGAGGGTGTTTATAATAATAAAAGTAAAATTTTTAGGAAATTTAAAAAGTTTAAATATCGTAGCGTGTTCTCAAGCACTGATTCCAATGTAGGCGTTTGCATTCCGCGTAGTGCAGATTGTCAAATACGTAGTGCGAGTAGCCTGCCGTTTGTCCAATTATACGCTGAACTTGGCCATATATACATTGCTGTTCAGTTGTGTTATGTTTAAACACAGGTGTCCTACACCTGTTCGTGTACACAGTATCCAATAATACCAATGACACGTGTGTATTTATTACAAATGGAAGCAAAATGGACAGTAATTGAATCAACAATCAATTCAGAACTTACAACCCTTGAGATATTGTAAATGCTTCCGATAATAATAAATGTTCATAATTAACTCGGGGTAGCTGTTTAGTCGTATATGACTACTTCTGCGTACAAAATAAAGTCTCGTCTGAACAGTAGCGCTTAATTGCAATGCAAATGAACTCACTGGAAATAAAAGAACACGGGGAAAAATAATTATATTTCTAAAGCTGCTGACCTCCTGTAATCACGTCAGTTACATATATGTATAGCTGGATATGCATGGATATCAGCCTTCATATTCAGCACTGTTGCAGTTAAATGTATTAATATTCTTATAAATATTGGGTATTTGATTTAACGGGCTGCTGGAAATCTAACTGTAAAAATACACATTTAACGAAACAGGTCTACAGTCTTCTTTTCTTTTCATGACTCGACAGCCCCTAGTGGGCCTGGGCCTTCTCATTGTCGAGGCTTCACGATCACAATCAGACACACCGCATTCAGTAGGACTCCTCTGGACGAGTGATCAGCTCGTCGCAGAGACCTCTACCTGACAACACACA
>JAKCWW010000389.1:14831-26948 GCA_026260175.1 Reticulitermes lucifugus
AACACTCACAAGAGACAGACATCCATGCCTCCGGCGGGATTCGAACCCACAATCCGAGCAAGCGAGCGGCCACAGACCCACGCCTTAGACCGCGCGGCCACTGGGATCTGCACATTCTACGTACTCCTACGTATTTTATTATTTAGTGCATGTAACGGCACAGCACACACTGCACGTGTACACCACACTGTACTACACACTTATTTAGTGCATGTAACGGCACAGCACACACAGCACGTGTACACCACACTGTACTACACAGTGACGTCTAAATTAATGGCTTACATTTTTTCTTCATAAATGATGGTCGCCCAATTGTTCGTCAAATTTTGTCGCTTTATAAAACTGAAGGTTCATTCAGGCGCTCACAGTTTTCCGCCAATAGAACCTTATGTGAGCAACTTTAATTCACTCCACTACTTTATGATACGTTTTAATATTATCCTACAATTTAAAAGAGCGTCTTTCAAATATTTCTTCCCTTGAGACTTTCTTACTGAAGTCTCGCATACATTTCTCCTCTCCCCTCTCATGTGTGTGTGTGTGTGTGTGTGCTACATAATTCTCCCACCTCATCCTCTTTGATATGGCCACTGCAGTATGTGCTGAAGAGTACGTTTCGCTTCCATTTAATTTTATCCATTCTCGTGTTATTTGTTCGCTGATCTCGTTTTATGACTGGTGATAAATTACGAAGTTATCACTTCGATAAATGTGTAGATTAGACTACAGTCTTCTTGGATGTTGAACCCCTTATTTCGATTGAAAAATATTAGTATGGCTTCGGAGGAATCTGCTACCCTCACATTCAGTGAATAATAGTAAGGTTACCCTGGATGTGGAGGCAGTATGTTACTTCGAAACGTTAATTTGCATCTACCAAAACACATGCCTTTACAAACAATAAGATAGTAATCATGATAGTCAAAAAGTACAAAATAAAAAATGATAATTTTTATATCACCTTAGAGATAAAAGGGAAACTGACGGGGAAATGACACAGCGAGATTTACAGAAGCAGGGGGTGTGACAGTGTGAATAGGGTGTGGGCTGTGTGATGCAGGATAGAATAGCGCGGACAAGTTATGGGCTTAATAACTCGGGATCGAATCCAACAGCGGTCTTTAATCTTAGATATAACCCTTTAAGCCTAGGGTTTAATTTATGTACCACCAGACATAACATTAAAAAGATCTAAATTCTGCCCAGACAGTGCATTTATGTGTTTTGTGTTGTTCTCAGAATAAATATGTATCGCCTCCATGTACAATATAAACTGATTAGTTCCTATAACCGAAATGAAAACTGTTTACTGCGGGTACGAACTAAATATTTAATATAATTCGGGTTAATGTTCATGCCTACAGAATTAAATGTTTAGTCAGTTAGGTTAGAGAGCGATTTCGGATTACATTAACAAAGAAAAGTGTAATATTTAGAAGCAAATCTAGAGCTATAGGAAATTGAGTCTTAAAATAATTGTTAGATTTGTATAGACAGTTAGTGACCGAACAAAAACGAAATCTATCTTTCCTTTTTCTAGTTCGTTTCGAGCAACCATAAATCCTCAGCTCCATTTCTGTGGAAACGGTTTCGCAAAGTGAAAGTGATTTTAATGAAATTTGAATTTTCTCCACATATTTAAGACAAATCCTGAAATATCAAATTTTATGAAAAATCCTTTAACCGGGAGCCGAATTTTTCCATGCACACGGACGGACAGACGTGACGAAGCTAACAGTCGCTTTTCGCAATTTTGCGAAGGCGCCTAGAAGTTATAAACCTAGCGTATATGAGAGGATAAAGTCAAAACGGGCCTGGAAATGGAATGCCGACGTTTTGAGACTAAAATTAATTCGACTTTTTTATTTAAAAAGTCAATTTCTACATCACAGAGATATACCCAGTCTCGACTATAAAGACCAATCAATGTAGGCCGTTCCATCGCTCAGGCGGTTAGACGCCGGCCTCCCACCGCGGAGGCCCGGGGTTCGATCCCGGCTCAGTCCAGGTGAGATTTGTGATGGACAAAGTGGCACTGGGACAGGCTTTTTAGCGAGTAATTCTGTTTTCCCTGTCAATTTCATTCCACTGGTGCTCCAATACTTGGACAAATGAAAAATAAAGATCATCTTTCTCTTCATCTTCATCACAGGGTTGCACAATAAGACTTAAGACTGCGGCGCGTCCGTAGCATCTGCTGCGGGGCCCTTCTCCGCCAAAAAAAAGACCAGTCAATTTCCGACAGGATGAGGTCCTCACGCGGTGTTGATGAAGATTCAAGTCTTCTGGGATGTTGCGCCGTGTTGACCGATAAATAATTACCGATACCCTGGAGGAACGTAACGCTTCCGAAACGTCGGTATTTACCAGTCGACACGGCGTAACATCCCAGAAGACTTGCATCTTCATTAATTAATTAAAGCTGTTTAGAAAAATAATCACTGTTGATTGTGAAAATCTTATGAAACAAACACATACTCTCTGAGAAAAATACACAGGCTATAAATGTTACAGAAAGTTGTGTGTGTAGCTGCCGTGGGGCTTTAAACTGTTATAATGGATCAGATTAGGGTCCAGTGGCGCGCTCTTTTGAACTCAGTAATGAACCTTCAGTTTGCACAAAAACGTAAATACGGATTTTCGGATTTGCTGCTGAGGGACTTGAGCTATTGAAGGGCTCAGCTCTTTGGATTTAATAAGGCAATAAATCCGACTGTTATGTCAGTCGAGGTCCTCTTTCCGTCGTACATTTATGCAACCCTTGCGTGAAATGACGGTATAAATTGGTTTTCCCCCTCAGAAATATCAGACCGACATATTTTTGGACTTGCATCCATTGTCAAGTCATCGGTATCCTGCACATTATTACTGTGTGAAGTACCGAAGTGTAATTTGGGAATGTACGGGTATCGGCAATGCATATATTACGTCAGTCAGTCACAGAGCCCTGGATCTGACGTTAATGACAGGGCCACGCCAAACGACAAGTGAGAATTTTGCTGTCCTGGCAGTACAGCGACAAATTTGGATTTTGCTCTTCCTGAGAGAAAGTGCGGTGCGGCGCTTGTTAACGCGGCTAGTATTGCTTTTGGCACAGAAATTCCAAATGTAAACTTCACTACAGTTTAACATTATACCCAAAACCCCGGTTCAATCCCAGAGCAGTCCATGTGGGATATGTGATAGGCAAAGTGGCACTTGGCTCAGGTTTTTCTCAAAGTACTTCGGCTTTCCTCTGTCAGTATCATTCCAGCAATGCTCATTCATTCACTGGCCGTAGACGCTATACTATCTTAGAAACCGACAACGTCGTTGAATAAAACAGTTTAAACAAAGAAACTTATAAAAAAATCTTTGTTTTTTGTGCATTTATAATGTATCTCTCCATGTAAAGGGGGAGATCTCCATCCTATGACATACAGAGTTTTCCATTTTTACTGTTCTTGTTAGTAGCCTGATGATTTTTTTTTCAGAACCGGAACTAGTTTCCAAGATAACATGTACAAAATAGCTTTTTGTGTGTGATTGACAGTTAAATAAACATTTTTTTTTGTAAAAGAAATTGTAGCCACAGAGGCTAATATTTACAGTGTGAAGTATAAAATTGAACCAAGTCAGGGTGTGAGTAATTTGCTGGTATTAGTCTACCGCTTCGTGATCGTATGCATAAAACGCTTCAACTTAGCAACATAAACCTATTTTATTGGATATAATGCTACTGAATATGAACGATAGTCTATTGAAGTCTATACAGTCAGTCTAACATTCTAATGTACAGTATTGTAGTTAAAACTATACAGATACGCAGAGTGTAGAGCATGAAGAATGGTTTATTTGCGCTAATTTTAAATTTGACAGCGATAAAATTGATCGAATCGGGAGTCGCGAATGTTGCGATAGGAAAACTGAGTCAGAGAATTAAGGACTTTAGCTTGGACGAAGGGGTTTAGACTTTCGGCAGGGACAGATATAATTTTCTTGCCCACCATATCCACCCGGCTTCAGATTGCTACCAGCAGCGCTGTCTTCGGAACGGTAATAGTCGGATCATGAAGACGGCCACTTACGTCCGTCAATGTCAACGTTAAGAATTCGTGGAAATTTATCTCCACTTCTCCTTACGTCTTCAGGAATTGTCGTTTAAGCAAAGACACAGCTGCACCTTACTAGTGCAACGTACAGCCTGTTTACAGAACCCCAAGTATTCTAGGAAGACTGCCGGTCGGCGAAGGATCCTACCATTTTACGTTTCTAGTACTGAAATTGCTTTCAACGGTCTACCAGTGCGAGGAATACGCTGTTCTTCTTGTGCCTAAGTAACATTAAAGTTCCCCCAATCTTAATTACGCACAACGCCACGAAGACTATTACCATTCCTATCTTCGGCACTAGATGGAGATGAATGGTCAGCTTAACGCTTCGGTCATTTATCCACACGAAAAGCGCCCTATCGCCGGTAACAATTGCATAGGAGGCTGAATAGGTTCCAAAACATATCTGGACGCTTCTGAGAGAATGAAAATCTCTTGCTCCAGTCGGGAATCAAACCACTCAGCCTACTCAGTATGCCCACTGAGCTACATTGGCTCCTCATGACCACAAAATATTACGCACATCTAGGGCCTTAATTACTGTACAGGTAGTGCCTGATAACAAATTCATTCCGAACGTCATTGTGGGGACATTTGCAATCGGAATTTACAAAATTTTGCCTATGTTTGCCACGTCTATCTTTTCGTCTGTCCGTCAATGTCTTATGGGTTCGAGAAATTGTGAACGTATTTTCAGAAAACTATTGTAAAATTTTAGTAGTATTTGCTAACACGTTTTTCTTTCTCAAAATAGATCAGTGGTTACACACCTTGTAAGATGCAGATACGTTTCTATAGTCTATATAGTGACTAGGCTGTAGGCTGGACAACCGAAGAACCGTGTTTCGATTTCTGGCAGGGGCCAAGAATCTTCTCTTCCTCAAAGCGTCCAGACCGGCTCTAGGGCCCACCCAGCCTCTTGTGCAAGGAAGGGGCCGTATTCCCTCAAGGATAAAAGCGCCATAGGCATAAAGCTAATAAGTCATCTCGACGTAGTACCCACGTTAAGGATGAGTGGAGCTGTAACTCCACTCCCCTATTTAACTTAATGGTGCGCACAGGGACAATATTACATTTACCATTATTTCACACGTTTAACCTAGCATCTCGAGCGTAACTCGCCGGATGGGAAAAACATTTCAAACCATCCTTTTCGAGGAAAACGATATTTTATCCCCTAAGTTCCTTCAGTATGTACTACTGTTATCGAAGCAACTAAACCAAAATGAGAGAGTGAGTGAGAGTTGTTACATTTGTGCGTACATTGCCTAACTTGTATATAATTCTGCACTGCTTCATATGCTTCTAGTCTTTATGGAAAATGGTATACTTTACCAGTGCAACAGATTTTTGCTATTAAATCTGATATGGATAAGTCTGCCAGTTGCAAGTCGGGCTGTAAATAATATTTTTATCTACTTATGAGTCCAGTTGCTATTTGCACAGGTCAGCTCAGAGTTCGGGACAATCTGCCCCTAAGGGATTGTGTTCGTATGTGCAGTGGAATGTGATTCGTGTATACAAAAAGTCAGTCGATAGATCCTGTTTTACCTGTCGTCTGTGTCACGAGGCTATTCAGTTACTAGAAGTCGAGCTGTGTTATGCACAGTATTCCTGAAAGGGGTGGTAGTACTGCGCAACGGAAGAGACTGGTGCTGGGCATTACTACAGAGGTGACACTAATTTAATTATCATTGAAGATTCTTTAGAGTCCCAATTGTGTAAAGGTACAATTTTTATTCTAGTAGTTAACTGTTTCAATGATGAAAGGGAAGTACTTTACATGAAAAGATTAAAGGGCACTTTGTTACAGTGTTGACAAAAATCACAGTGATTACATGAGTGTTATTTCTGTGCGTAATCGTCTGCAATTTCAAAGCGTTTCGCCCTCGCCCAACAGGTCACAGTTTTTCTCACTAAATCAAATTAAAATATTTTCGGTTGAGTCTCGAACCATTCCTGTACAGCTTCTTTATATAATGGATACTAATTTCTGGTGAGATTTTATCAGTGCTTATTCTTCAGTCTTCCCAGATACTTTTATCAGTATGGTCCTTAAATTCAAATACTACAGTCTGTGTCTGCTTAGGACGTACATCGTCAGGAAATCTCTTCCGCCCTCCTTTGAATACTACAGTCTGATCTTAAAATTTTTCTCTAATCATACATTTATCATTAGTTATCTTACTCAGCTGCAAATCTGCCTTAAATGTCACTAGTATTCACCAAGTACTCGTAGATAGAATTGTGTTACTTTGGTACATTTTCGACATGATGATGATGAGGACGAGGAGGAGGAGGAGGATAATAATGTGAGTAAATTAAGATCCAGAGACTTACATACGAAAGTAAAACCAACTACCGAAACGTCGTGTATACAAAATACACCTTAGAAAACATAACATAACATGGGTGTAAAGAAGCGGCTGTTGTGTCAACCATCTGAAGAATATTGTTTCTCTCATTAGAACAAGGCATGCAATACGTTACACGAAATGCTTTAGACTCCTACATGTAACTCATTCCTGCTCCTCGCACGAGAGATGTCGGCAGGTGCTTGATTTAAGCAGTTGAATAAATCCAACAACAGATTCGCCTAAAGGAAACAAAAAGAAATCCGCTACCAAATAAAATACAGAATGCTTTTTAAATTCCAGAATTCACAGCAGTAAATTAGATCCTTCGTGAGATTTATATAGTGGGTAAATAGAGAGGTATGTGTAATTGAAATGTGTTCACGCTAGTCGCGTAGCCAATGTTGTGGGTATTCTGAAACGAATGTATACTCTGACGTAAAGCACTCTGCCACAGATCTGAATGACGTTACGTTTGTTATAAAAAAAAGCTTCTCGTGTTGTCACTCATAGGTTTACACATTTCTTAAACCAACAAAATGGACACTTTTTATTTATTATACAATACAAATTTTTTTACAGTGAAATCAGTCCATGTTTCGAATTTGTGATTTTGTGTAATTCACGGTAAGGCTCCCTGATAATGGTCCCAAAATATGGATCCGAAACATGTTGGACTGATTTTACTGTAAAAAAATTCTATAATAAATAAAACGTGTGCATTTTGTTGGTTGAAGAAATGTGTGATCTAATGAAAATGCACGGTGTGAACAATATAAAACTCACAGGATTATATTAACTTTTCAGAAAACATGTTAGAATTGAGGCTGTCATCGCAGTGGCTATGAATACTACATTGTGACCTATCAAACTACACTGTGTCGTAAAACAAAGACCCTAATCTGTAAATTTATTCGTTGTTTCTAAGGCCTCAAACATATTTTGACCCCTACCCGCCCAGCACGGATGAATGTACATTCCCCGGAGATTGGAATGCCCACAGGAATGGACTTTATTGAAGGCATTTTATTGAAACTGAAGGTTCATTAACGCGTTTACAAAATCAAACCACCTGTCCCCATCCTGAACCAGATTTATCCAGTTCACACCCTCCCATTTTGTTGCTTTAACAGCCATTTTAATATTCCCTCCCATATAAGCCTACGTCTTCCAAGGCGTCTTCCTCGTGGTGACTCCCCACCAAGACCCATTATCACACTCTCCTCTCCCCGATACGTGCCGCATGACCTGCCCATCTCATTCTCCCCGATTTGTCCACGCTAGTAATATTTGGTGAGTACAAACCTTTACGCTCCTCACTATGCAGTTTTCTTCCTTTCTGCTCTTTTTCATCACCCGTAAGCCCAAAAATCTTCTTCAACATTCTGTTCTCATACACACCGCCTATTCTCTTCCCATAATGTAAGAGATCATGTTTCACAACCATATAAAACAAGAGGAAAAATTATCTTTCTTTGATCTTCATGTTTTTTAGATATCACAAGGAAATGCAGCTTTTAATTGCTTCATGTATGTAATTCCGATCTGTTAGTGTCGTTCCCAAATGTTTGTCCTTTGTAACGATTTCAGTGAGTACTGTACCACGAATCTGAATTTAGTTTTTTTCCTATCGAAAAAACATTTTTGTTGTTATTCATAATGTTATAACATGTTTTATTTTCAGACTTGTTTAGGTGGGATTTTAAGTTCTCACTGCAGTGACTATGAATATTTCATTGGTAACTGTTAAACGAAACTGTGTCATGTTCCAGAAGACAGTGGACTTTAATTTTGTGTGTTGTTTGTGACGCCGGTTTGGCCCCTATCCGCCTAACACGGGTGAATGGATCTTCTCGTGAGATGGGTGAGCTAACAGGAAGGGATTTCCCTTACTCCCTACGATAGGGTGATGATTGATAGGATAACCAGCCGAGCGAATCTAGAGGCGAACGCCATAGTGTGATACGGGTATAACTTTGTGTTCACGGCGGAACGTGAAACTACGATGTAATGCAGACAAATCCGTACTGAATGCTGTTGATCTCGTATCTGGGAGTGTAGCACGGAAGTCACGCGCTGGTGTTTAGGAGGGCCGTCTGCAGACGCAACCGACAAATATTTTATAGGAAGAACTTCATTTTTTTTTGCAAACTCTTCTACTTTTCGTAAATTTAATAAATGATGACACTGTGCAGGTAACAATTAGTTTATGTTTAGTTCACCAATATATAAACAGATACGCGCAGTAATAGCGACATTACTACCAAACGTAGTGTATCGCCTTTTTATTGAATCATTTGTACTGCCTATTTAAATAGCCGGTAAAGCGTGACATGGAAGGTGATTCGTACAGAATATGCAAATATAGAATAATGTGCTTTTGGTACTGCAATATGGCTCGAACAACAAATCAGCGCACTTGGAAAAGAAAATGGTCGTTTTATTACATAACCGAAAGAGACAACAGAATAACATATTTTTTGCTTCAAACCTTTCTAGGTAATACCTAAAAATTCAGCTTCTTCATTACATGGAAAAATTGTCTGCTCATCTCAAACATGAATGTATTAATACTTTTAAGGCATAAAATCTCTTTCTGTTTTGAAAATCAAACGAACCGCATTAATGCACTCTCCGGGCAGAATGTAGTTTTTTTAAGTGTTAAAATAGATCATACATACAGTAGCGACTGTAACTGGTCCATTTAAAATTACATTATATCAACCTGCATTAACGTTAGAAAAGAATTCTGAGTTTTCCATCAGAGTATGTGTTTGGTATGGTTCCCTAACGAAATAGCGATCATGTTCCTCAAAATCTTCAATTGGGTGGTCTTAATAGTAGGCACTGTGAGTGCTCTCTGCGAGGTGGGAACTCAATTTGAATGTTCAATTCAGAATAATTTCGTGCTTAAAAGGGCTGTGCATGACTCGGCGGTTGATCACCATCTTCTTAGCGCAATTGTTTGTTGCGGACATAGTGGCCCTCGGATATGATATTTCCTCCGAATAATTCAGTTTTCCCTGTCAGATCATTCTACCAGCGCTCTATACTGATGTTAATAGTTGTGTTGCCCTTTTCGGAAAGACAATCCGGACGAAGCCGGGGAACCTTTGTACAAAACAATGCTTCTCCAGAAATCTGGACTACTGGAAGGACAAGCCATTCATTTTGTTAATGTTCAAAATGTGTAAAGAGATATGCTGCCTCACAAAGCAACTATTCATGGCAACAAAAAGTTAGTGAAAATAACATCATAACCGATTGGCTTGTTAAAACGTCATGGCTCCACTGGAACGGCCAATATTGCCGCCAAAGAGTGTTTCGATATGATACGGTAACGATCCCTCCGCTGTGCACGGCAGCTGTGTGACGCTGATCTCACGAAGCGCGTGTCTGCATTATGTGTCGTAACTCCCGGTGTCTACGCTCACCCTTTCATATTGTTAAGACTTACGCTCTCTGTCTGATTCAAGCTGGGGGGGAAAATCGCCCTCACATTTCTTTCATGTTTTATTGCTTCTCTTTTGTGTACCCCTCGATATACTTTTTTGTGCTCGCACTGGTAATATGCCCTGTTGTTTTGCTAGCACGTTTATACCAACCATGTGCAGATGTCGTGCTAGGGATGTTACTCACAATGCGCAACCAGACGCTGCACTCTTCCAACACACTGTCCTCCTCTCCCCACGGACCCAGTCGTGGGCATTAACGAGTGGTCCTTCTTGACAGGACACAGAGGCAGGAGCCGCACTGTTCTCAAAACATAATGTAATGAGTCGCATTCTGGTGATCACATCCATGCTCGAATTCATTCGAAAGCATGTACAAAAATCTCTTGGTATTGCGCATTTCAGAGTTGAGTGATTAATTAAGCAGAAGCCTAATCATTCCTACTACCGGAAGACTTCATACCAGGATTCGTGGCGTACACCCAGAAAGGATATTCCCTTCAATGAATATGATATTAATACCAACAAATGCACTATGATATTTTGATGTAGTTTAATTAGAATGTATCCTGTAACATGTTTCGGCCACTTATGTGGCCATATTCAGGGAGGTATAAACAAAAATACAATTACAGTTACAAAAGTGTCAGAACCATTCCACCATTGAAAATAATAATATCCATATAACGTTGATATTCCATTCGTTTGGGTAGTCACGCAGATGGACGAATGCACTTGGTTGTAAGATTCGCAGAAGAGTGAAACAGGTCGGTTTGCTCCATGGCTTTGTATAGGACAAATACTCTCCTAACGATGGTATTGCATTTTCAAATACAGAACTAGTAAACCTGCATATTTAACGATGCCCCTTCACTGCTGTTTCCTCTTGTCTTCGCCTTTTGTGTGCAGGCACGTCATTGCTATACAGTCAGTGCTGCTATTACATGCGTTTCGTTAACGCGAACTGTCTGTAAAGCGATTGATGAATACGTGAACTCTTTGTATAACGCGAACTGGTTATAACGCGATTGATGAATAGGTAAACGCTGTTTGTATAAAGCGTACTTTACGCGTTTTGGGTACTAGGCTAAGTGATTTTAATGACCACTGTGAAGATATTGCGCCCTATTTCTTTCGACAGCCCTTTTATTTTTATTACGTGTTTTTCTATAATGCAATGTCTCACAAGAACGCAACTATCGCATTAGAGCAGGAGTGACTTTTATGGAAAAATTTGTAACGTCACGACAAAACTTCAGATGTCACTTTCAACAGGTACTATTCTACCTTGAATACGGAGGCAGCAGGTTCCTTTAAATCCCGGTGGGGGCGAGATTTTCCGCACCCGTCCATACCGGCCGTGGGGCCCACCCACCCTCCTGTAAAATGGGTACCGGGTCTCTTTCCCGTGGGTAAAGTTGCCGGGGCGTGGAGTTAGTGCCAAGGTTAAAGGAAGAGTAAAGCTATACCTCTACTCCCCCTCTGGACCTTCGTGGCACGTTCTAGGGAGAACTTTACGTTTTACCTTTAGCAGGTGCTCCTTCAAATGTCGGCAGGTTCCATCCGACTACGTGGCGTCACGTGGCAGAAGACTTTATGTTCGTAGTTGCCACCGTGAGAATTAGAAATCTTGACTGGGGGTATGTAGGAGCAAAGTACTGTGGGAAATATTTTAAATTAAAACAGGAAAAGTAACACAACTACTAAGGAACATAAAAAATTGTAATTTTTACAAACATTATTTGGGTGAGCGAATCAAGAAGATAAATTAAGCTCATATGAAAGCAGCAGCTTACTCCGCCATATGGATAACGTCGCCAGACCATGCACAGCGTAACATCCCACCGCAACAGAGGATGTCTTTTTACCCTCAGTCAAAATTCTTCACTTAAAATTTACCACCCGTATGAAATAAGACTCTGTGCAATTAACCGAGGAGTTATTAACAAAAAAGAAGTATATAAGAAGACAAAAATAGCAGTGTATAAGGCAATTTACATACCAACATACAGCTGTGAATTATGGACCTTATTGGATACACATAGGAGTAAAATACATGCCTTAGAAATGAGATTTTTTAGAAGAGTTGAAAAGGTAACAAAACGGGATAGAATTAGAAATCAAGTAATTGGAAAACAACTGCGGGTGGAACCATTACAAGAGTGTATTGAGAGATCCCAGTTGAGATGGTTTGGTCACGTATGTAGGATGGATGAC
>JAKCWW010000389.1:27004-38293 GCA_026260175.1 Reticulitermes lucifugus
GAAGGAAGAAGAGAGGAAGACCAAGAGTGAAGTGGGAAGAAAATGTAAGGAGAGGACTCCAGGAGAGAGGAGTGGACTGGAGGCAGGCCAGGAAAAAGGCTATGGATAGAACTGCATGCAGTTAAGACTATGGCAACTTACATTTTGTTCGTATTTTTGCTTACCCAAATGAACTATGTAAATATATTTTATATGTCTAGTGACAGCAGTTCCTTACATATTATGGAATATTAACAAATTAATAATGTACATAACTAATTCGTCCTTATATTTTTCGTTGCCTGAGGACCCGTGCTTTAAATTATTACTTTTCAAATCTTTATAACATATTCGAGAGCTTAGATGATGGTCTGTTATTAAATTGTGCTGTGATTTCCTTTTTGCTTTATAAAATAAAGTAAAAGTCTGCTGCATATTGTCAGTTTTATTTCTTTGAGAAGATATCGTGCTAAGGTTATAGCTTCATATGGGTGCTACGAAACTGAGATTCGTATACCTTTTTCTTTCTGAGATACATTAATCATGGCGCTGATCTTTCCTGCTTGTTATTGATTTTCAATCAGCCTGCAGTTTGTCAGTGTCCTCAACATCGCCAAAGTCATCCTCGAGTCCCTATGACTAAATAGAACATTTATTTTATGATCCTTATAACCCCGTTACCTTACCCATCTAAATTTGACATTAAACCATAAAATTGGTCGAGGCAAAAGAATCGGAAGGGCGTACAAGTATTTAGGAATGCTTCAAATTTGTGTTACAACCCCGACAGATGTAAGCAGAAGGGGTAAAAGTCACTTAAAAGTGCCACACAAGACGCTACGAATGTTTATTTAATTTGAGAGAAAAGACTTTATTGACCCAAATATTTACATAGTTTTTGTTATGTGAACACGATACGTCGGAAATTAATTTTCTTCACCATCCACATTGTGGTACAGTGTAAAGTAAATAAGCTTAGCTTCCTGCTTTAACCTTCAACTTACGGGATTCTTCAAAACGAACGTGTTATAAAACATGTCGAAAAAGCGCCTAATCTGTAACAAATACAAAACGTTAACTGTTTGACGCACCAACGACCTAACTCTATGTATAGTTGATGTACAATCACACAGGTCACTAGATAAGCTCTTATTAATCGTAGCTTCGTTCCAGTCATTGTAAGAAGTACAAACTGAAGTACGTCTCTGAATTGATATATCTTTATACCAGTTGAATACAGGCCGGAACAGCGAAGTCGGTATAGTGACTAGTCGACCGGCTGTGTAACTGTGTATTCGTGGTTCGATTCCCGGCACGTGAAAGATATTCCTCTCTTTTCCAAAGTATCCAGGCCGGCTCTGGGGCCCAATCAGCCTCCTATTCATTTGTATTCGAGCGCTTCCACCATGAGTAAAGTGGCTGAAGCGTGAAACTAACCACTCACCTACATCTAGTGCCTGGGTTAAGAATGAGTGGCGTTATACCTAACTACATAGCGTGCACACGAACAATTCTACTGTTAAATTTTACCACACTCCCAAACCCATTATTTAGGGTGCATTTTAATACTAGATCACATGTATGGGTAGACTTTTACTTTCACAATTTCCAACTGAACGTTTTAAGCGGGTTTTTACTTCCTCCTATACGTAGTATATTTTCCGCCCACATTACCATAAAATAATTGTAATTTTTGACAGTAATTTATTCGTTAAAATATTTTTGAATTGTTGCAGTACTACAATAAATAAAATAGCTATGTTTTAAAGATGAGTGTTTTACTTTTTTATGTAACGGCATATCAGCCTTTCAGGTCCAATTTCCTTATACATAACATTTTATTTTTATTGCTATATATCGCGATTAAATAATATAGTGACCTCATATCTTTGTGTAACAGTTACATAGATATTGTCGCCACTTAATTTTGATGTAGTCTTTTATAGCCTGATGTATAAAATTTTCTACGGGTTACGCAAAGTACTTTGGAATGCGATTGGTTTTCTTGGCCAAATTAAATTGACAAAAGCTGTCCTAAACTGCTGTCATTACAATATATAACAACATTTCTGTTCTTCCATTCATCACCAACATGGACGTTTTTAGCATTAGGCTCTTTGTCCATCCCTAACGCCAAGAGATGTTGTTGACATCTCCTCTTTGGGCCTCCGTAATTTCTTCCTCAAACTAGTTCGTATGTAAGTGCCTGCTCATTTTGAAACGGCATTGTAGCCAGTTACTTCGATGGTCCTCAATCTGTCCATACGATATTTGAAAAATATTTGGTGATATCTCTAATGTATTCTTGTAATACACGGTAAAGGTCAGAAAAACTCCTTCGTGCTGTTTATAATCCTTCCGTGTCCCGTTTCTTGAAAACAAGATCCTGCCACTAAATTTCGAAACTCCGTATTGATTCTCGTTTAGGCATTCTCTACTAAGTAATAACATAGCTCATATTGGGACATCCGTCCGTCTGTGTGTGACGTGTCAGATTTTTATGAAATTGAGTAGAGTTATTTATAAGGTGTGAGTTTTGTGAAAATCGGCTGAGGAACAGACATACTTTACTTAAGGGCGTAACTATATTCCTTACCGTACTTTCCATATTTCTTGAATGATTTGAGTGAAAATTTATGTACGAAGATCTCGTAATGCTCTCGAGCAACTGTGCGTTTCGTGAAAATAAGTGCTGTAAAAGCCATACTTTTTTTTAAGGAGGTGAGGTGAAATTTTGCTTCTTTTCTACATTTTTCTTCCGATTTGGATAGAATTCGTTACAAGAAACATTCATAAAAATGTATTAAGTTTTTGTGAGTTTCGCGGAAGTCGGCTTAGTGAAAAGTATACTTTACGTACGAGCATAAATGAATTTCTCACATTTATTGTTCGATATGGATGAAAACTGTCATAAGCAATCTGCATGTAATGCTGCTGCGCATCTGTAAGTTTCGTGAACACCGGCATTAGGAAGGCCGTAATTTCCTTGCGGGGATGAATGAAATTTACGTTGACACGTGTACTGTAAAATTGAATGGCATTTTAAAAACACCTTGATCAAGTCTGTGTACTACGTCATGGAGTATACCATTTGCAGGGTTGTTTGTTTATTATAAAATATTAACCGAAATTTATCTTAATAATGTAAGATGGTTTGTGTAATCTTATTTCCATATGCCTGTCACCTGACATAAAGTATCTCATTAAGGTATCTCAGATATTTACACTCTCACACATTGTCGACAGAGTTATTACAACAAGCCCTTTAGCCCTCTGAAGACAGAATCTACATTATGTATGAAGATTTAGGCCTTACCACACAGAGAACACGTTGTGCTTCCAGTAGGAAAAACAGCCGGGGAATGCAGTATGGAAAATTAATTATTGTTTCTTAAGAGAAGCATACGAACCAGGTAAATACATTGTATGGGCAAAAGGTGGGGTTTTAATGTTAAACCTGGCGTTACATTTACACAACCCTTGGAGTAGAAGTCTGTGATTTAGAAGTACAAAGAAAATGTCACAGCATTTGAACGAAGGGGTAGGAGTAAATCAGAATTTAAACAGAGAGAGAGAAAAAATTCACGTAACGAATAAACAACCCACGTCAATACAGAGCAGCCTTTGTAGAGCCTGGAGGATGTTGTGATGTAACAAAGCAGCACTTCACAAATGCTGTTCCTAGAGCAGCGCAGTATTTTTATGCTATTACGGCTCCTGTCATTATCAAAGAAGAAAACTTTGTGCTCCATTCTTCAGTATCTAAGATGACGTCGCCATTCCATTCCACTGATGTATACAGACGCGCAGGGACAAGGAACAGAAAAGTATAAGACACCAAAGATATTTCCTCCTTTCAAGAGATGAAGGTGAATATAGAAATACATTTATTATATCTCTGTAAATTGATTCTGTTATAGAGTACTCTATATAGGCTGCGCTTTTGTATGTTCCGTTCTGTACCGCACAACAAAATATGAAATATCTAAAGGATATATTTATACTTCAGTGCTTCTCAAGACTTCGAGATAGAGTAGAAGAGCCTGGCATTTTCAGGGATTTAGAGACGCACACTCGGAACTTCGTTTGGTGAGCGCAACACAGAAGTTTCAGAGAAAACAAGTAGTGGCTCTTGCATTTCTACGCCACAGCCGAATTTTCTACCGTCGTTTACTCAAGAATGCAGTTGACCTGCACAGCTTGGGTAACGGCCCTTAACACTCGCTGCGATGGTCTGGGGAAAACATATAAATCCTGTCAAAAACATGAGTCTCTATCATTGAATGACCTTTCCACCGGTCGCCATTTGTTAGATGTTTCGTTTACAACAAGCCTAAAGTCATTTTTGTGCACAGCTCTAACCACATAGAGCACTACTGGACATAATTGTACTACGTCACACACTCAAAACGCGACTGCGCTTCATCGCAATATATTTTTAACTGGAATACATCTCTTACTGGTCACAAGCAAAGACCGGTCCGCTTTCCTCAGCGCAATCACTGCTAAAGTCAACTGCAAACTCCACAGTCACTATCTGCACGTCCTTTACTGACATTCTGTAGTAGTTTCAGACAATTTTATACTTCAAGACTTCACGCAGGCGTCTAATATAAAAATAATTTAACCAATACACGACACGTGTCTTTCATTTCATATCGCCTTAAAAATATTTAGCAGTGCTAAAACTATCGCCAAGTTCTTATTGATGGATTAAGGAGATTTAGTGGTAAACTAGGAAGGATACCAGAAGAAATATTCTTCCTTTTTGAGTTTTCTTTCTTGGAGTTTCACGATTCTGTGTCAACAGCAAAGATTGTGTAGAATTGTGTGGAGATTGTGACTGTGGAATTCGGTGGCGTATTGTAGGAAGACTTCATGATACTGTGCGTGATGTGAGGTACGGAATAAAACCAAGATAGACATCGGATTCGATTGGTCTCCAAACTGCACAAGCAAAAGCGTGTAATGCCGTATCTTAAAAATAGTCTGGTGCCTCGTTTCACGAATGTTGCATTTCACAGAAAAATTAAGTATGGAATTCAATGTTTATGAGCAAAGAATTAGGAAGAATAAGAAGACACATTTGAAGGTAACATACAGATATTTTCCACGTTAGAATGAGGGTAAAAACGATATTCGTTAGGGATAGAAGTCCTTGAAAATGGTTAGAATGCAAGTGTGCTGTACCGTGACGGGAGTGTAACCGCATAATTTCTCGAAAATTTGGGAGTCTTCAGTTTCGCTGCGACTTTACGGAGCGGTTTGTAGACTTTATACTTCTTGTTATTCCGAACCNCCCCCTCCCCTCCTAAAGTGCCACTTAGTGTAAGACGCAGTTTCGTTTAAATCACAGGGCACACTACATCCCTTTTAATATTAAGCTGGCTTCTTTTGCAAGAGTCAGAATAAAGTGGCAGGAAGTCTGTCAACATCTCCTGTTACTACGACGTGCATATATCTCGCAAACTTTATAAAAGTTTTCCTAACTTTTGCAACTAACACGTTATCAGTGTATCACTGTAGTGTTATAAGTTTGTATGCTAGTATGTTTAAAACCTCTTCTTCCATTAACTCATGCTTCCTGTTTAAAAACACAGGCACTTTGCCATCCCTTAAGCTTAACATTATAATCTGTGCAGATGATGTTGTGACCTTGAAGGAGAGAGAGAGAGAGAGAGAGAGAGTTGTAGTAAGCAACAAATAAAAAGAAACAGAAAATAAGCATGAAGGAAGGCAGCCACAACAGCTGCAGACAAGGCAGAAGCAAAGTTTTGTATTACGTCTCTTCAAACCAAAATCCTCTCTTCCTCCAGAAGGGGCTAAACGTGGAGCTTCAATCCGTCATGAAGACTAAATCCTTTTCCAGAACAACACGTAATGGAGGAGGAAGTCTTAGACACAGTTGCGGATTTACTGTTGTTTTATATATGTGAATGGGATTAAATTGTGAGAAGAAGTAAACTACATATGTCTTCCTGTTAGCACAGTTAGTGTAGTGCTCTGATGGTCGCATCATTAAAGTCATTGTCAGTTTTATTTGTCAGATGTAACCATCAAAATACAACACTTACATACAGTTTCATCCAACCCGACATTTTCAAGCCTAGGATTGTTGTTAAGGGTGCGGTACAAAATTACGTAATCTGCTTATATTTTACGTTGTAAAAACACACTTCATTTTGATTGCAGTTTTAGAAAGGTTGCTTATTAAATATTTTAAAATAAGCACATTTAAAGTAAGTGCCTATTGTATTAATGTTACAGTACCCAAAAAATTATTGTCAGTTACTTTTCCCATGTAAATATTTTGGTTGTTGATTTTTATTTCAAATCCATACGACACAATCCTTTCTGTTGGTGCTTTCTTAATATATATTGATCCATAATATTATGTCCTATTCGTGTTAATGATCTGTATATTCAATTTTTACATGTTATGTACAGGACCCTTAAAAGTCAGTCAACCGTATTTCAATATACAGGTTACTAACGGCTTAACTGGCTTTTAGGCCACTCTGTATTTAATTAGTCGAACTCGGTTATAACGTCATAAAAGGGACTGAATATTTTGTGTCGTTATAAACGAGTGTCATTCTAACCGAGGAGTGTAATGTTATGGTTAGTAGTGAGGAATTAATTGGCACCACAGAATATCTTACACTATAGAAGAGGTGTCGCATAAACCGATGTCGTTATAACCAAGTTCGATTGTACTCGGTACGAATGGAAACTGTGAAATCAAATGGGCCTATTGTAGTTATCTTGTTAGGTTTATTATAATCAATAATTTTTAAATGTTCCACTTATAAGGTCATGCTTTCTACACAGTGTAGTACATTGGGCTGTATCGTTTTAGAATGAAATGAAACATATCGGGTTGAGTGAAGTTACAGATCCACGGTGTTTTATCTGGGTGGTTTATTATACCTGTCAGATAAATTATGATGTCATTGCATGATTTCGAATCGGGAAATGTTGTCTGTCTTTTACAGTTAAAGCATTCTTAACAAAAAAAAATGGGCAAAAGTTAATTAGCACGATAAGGTCGAGCACTCAGAAACACAGAGTGCCTACAGGGCGTTTCACGTTTAGGTTCTGTGTAGGACCTCTGATTATATCAGTCATTGAATTAATAATGATTTTAAAACGTTTTGTTGTATTGTAAAAGTAACAAAAACATAAAATGTCAGTTTATTTTGTTTGTCATTGTACAGAAGGGTGTAAATGCATTTCTGTTCTAGCCGTCGATTGAATTTATCGGCCATTTGATTTCCCGATGCTGAACCAGACGTTTATACTGAAATGCAGGTGTCACAGTAACAGAATTTGTTGTGAAGTCATTTCATTGTTCTGGAAAAGTGTGACGCGCCATACAAAACTGCGTCTTGTTCCACGATAAAATAACTAACAGCATTACCGGATACACACAGACTCTGACCTTCGCAGTTGTGGCTGCAAATATTTATCGATTCCAAACAGTACGGCAAGTAGGTTTCGTTCGCAATGGCAGAGCTTCTATTGTGTGAATGTACGTGTTCTGCCATACAGTCTCTCAATAGCCGCAAGAGGCACGAGGAATGAGAAATTGTTTTTACGTGATTCGTCTATTTTGTAAATCAGATTTGTATGGTTTAGAAAGAGGGTTAAATGGAGGAATTCGAAATCTGAATGAACGAAGAACTGCAATGGTTAATTGCCAAATTGCCTTTAACACCTTGAATCAGTGAAATTTATATTTATTAGCATTGTCCTGAAATACGAATTTCAATAAGAATGGTAAAGTATCCTCGGTGGCATTACTTGTGAGGATTTGATATTCTCACAGTTGTGCTGATGAAGATTCCAGCTTTCTGGTTTATGACGCCGTACCGACTGGCAAATAATTCTTGACATTTTGGAAGATATTTTTGTCTTTATCTTCAAGTCAAAATCCACTATTCCCGGACTGCTTTGACCCTAAATATGGAGATAGTAAGCTCCTCCGAAACGTCGGGTAACTGTTTAAAAATCTATTAGGCGTCGTACCCTAGGAGACTTGATTCTACATACCTACTACGTTGATTTGAAGTAATACACGAGAAACGATAGTAAAATACTAAAGAATCCAGATAAAAGGATTTATGTACTAAAAGGAAATGTCAGTAAAATATTCCCTGAAAGTTCTTGTCTTACACATTTTACGAATCTTGATCTAGTTTAATAGACTCCATATCCTCACCCAATTTTAATATTATTCTACCAATTATACCTGGCTCTTGAAATTCTCCTTTCTTTTTCAGTTCCTTGACCAAAATTTTGTAGTAATTACCTACTTCTCCTATGTATGGTAGGTACGGGTTGTTTTATCCACCGCATGGAATTTGATTTGCATCATTCGAATATTATTCGCTGAGAAGTACAAATTATGGAAGTGATAATTTTTTAATTTCTTCCTGCCTCCTATGAAGACGGCTATCACGTTTTTATTACGTTTCCTTAATAAGTAACTTCGAAGATTTTGAGTTAATAACAGCTGCTCAAAGTTTCAGCATGGGTAACGTGCTGTCTTCACTCAAAAGACAGCGACTGCAATCTGCATCGAAACATTAACACAGTTTTAACGTACAACGCAGTTAAACCTCGAAATACAAAATCTGTAGGATTCCGACGGTTGTATATCACATTCAGAATTGTCTACTGAATGGACTTTGTCCACCTTCCGTATATAAAATAAAAAATAAGAACAACTTTTCAGGGATCAATCTTGTTCTCGAAACGTTGTTTTTATTTTTGTTTTGAACACATACGATGGATGACAATCAAACATTGAAATAATTTCAACACGAAATATGACGTTGTATATTAGATACAGGCTGAGAAACCCAGTGACATGAATCTCTTTAAATATATGCACAATTATAATACAGTAAGCAACTTGAATTAATTTACAGATTTATTCATTCCTCACATTAATATTTTAGGCCGATCCTAAGAATTATCCGTTGATAGCATGGAGAGTAATACCTAGTGACAGTGCCCCTCTCGTGCTAGTCGTTTTATATGTACATCTTGCTTTTATGTCACCGGGGGTCTCAGTAAATTAACGTAAAATGAATTTAGCACATTTATGGTAATAGAATTCCATTTAGGTCACTAACAGTGCCGCTTTAAGTTTATGGTTATGGTTATGGTTATGGAAGCGGAGACAGAGAGAAGTTCGTAGCACATGCCTAAACTTGAACGGTCGTCCATTCGGCTCCTTTCGTCTGCCAAAAGTCTTCTAATTGTTCCAATAAATTATTCCTACTCGTATTTTGAAAATATGTCTCTCTAACGTCTTACAGAAAAGGTAAAATCATTTACTTTATCGAAAAAATTAAGCAACCTCTGAGGACAATATTGTAATCATTTTTCCAGTTATGGTGATATACATTAACCCTTTAAAGACGAAATGTGTCTGTTTTATATAAGGACTCATTGCGTATCGCGCAGTTAACACTCTCCATATCGGTTATACACAACCCAGCCTGTTAATTCTGTTTGTTCTGAGATCCGTAATCTACACATGAACGCAATGTGACCACCAGGTAGAGTTTTGAATGTTAAACTTGGTGGTACGTAAAGTAACCGCCAGGCTTCAAGTGATTAATTAATTTAGTAGTGGTGTATGTCCTAATGTTATTCTATTAAAATTATTACAAATATGCCAAGAGGCTGGAGCCAGGGTAACTCAGTTGGTATAGTGACTAGGCTACCGGTTAAACAATCAAGAAATCGTGGTTCGATTCCCAGCAGGGGCAAGAGATTTTTGTCTTCTCTAAACCGACAACACAGACTCTGCAACCTGCTCAGCAACCGGTGGTGCTTTCCTGGTGATAAAGGGGTCGGGGCATGGAGTTGTACCTCCACTCCCTCACATGTATTCATGGTCTGTACAGACAACTGTGTTCTTTAAGATTATGCACAAGCCTTACAAAGTTCTGAAATTTTGGGTCAAAATTACGAGCATTTCAAACCTTACTCTTATATTTAGTGTATATTTACTGTGAGTCACATTTAGCAGTGTTTAGTTTACAGGTCCAGAACATGTCTCCGCACACTAGAGTTAAATCTTTTATGAATTTTATGGGAGCGTGATTGAAATAAATGTGATTCTGTGCAGCGAGCTTCCCACATGTTGCATATTTACATATGCAAACAGATGAAAGCATGCTTGATATGAACGAAATGCTTCGTCAGAAACAGTATTCGTGCCGTACGAATTTGTCACGACCCACGATAATCGGACTACATCCTAAATGAAATGGCATTTATCTGCTACCCACTGTTATTACAGCGCGCTGTCCATGCAGCCTATACGTGGGCCGTTTTAATGACGTGACCTTCACTGGGCAGTTCAAATCAAATGCGACCTTGTGTGAGATTAGTTTTGGTATTCTGTGAAAAATGAAATAAAATCGCAATACAGACTTTTACGACTTACGTAAGGGTTCCATTCCTGAAAATTTTACGTAACTCGAAATTTACGTAAGTCGGAATTGACCCACCCCCACTTATTTATCGCACCTCATCCGTTATGTATACGTCTTTACAGTGTCAGTGTACATATGTAAGATGTTATTTCTCTCAGTTTCTTCGTATGAAACACACAAAGTAAAATAAGTTAATAATTACAGTATTAATAATTAATAATATTCATAATTAATAAGAATTGTTTAAGTAAGTTCGAGTTACGTAAGACGCATATTACGTAACCCGGAAACTGACCGTACTTCCTTTGATCACTGGAATTTCTTTACAATAAGATATATTAAGCCCTAATTAAATTCCAAATATATTCTATAGTATATACAACCTTGCCGTACAAATGATTAAACACACATTAAGACACTGTTTGTTCACCAAAATAAAGAAGATGCTGGTAGCTCAGTTTATCACTCGACGATTAATGTTCATGATTTAAAACGACAGCTTACCTAACGTATTAGGCTTTGTGTGAGAGGGAAAAGCAGAATATTACAAGATTCTCTTTTGGTTACGAACAATAATACAAGGAATGTATGCAGGATATTAGCGTCGAAACCTCCTGGAAAACATTATTTTGGGGCCCTCTTATTTAATAACTGGGTAATATTAAGACGTATCTCAGAGAGACAGTTTTTGATTATAGGAGATCACTGGAACTTGCACAAACCTGTGTAATGGTGGGATTAGATATAGCCAAAGAGTTAGTAGTTATTTTGTTAGTTAATTGGGTAGTTAGCAGATCCCAGTGGCCGCGCGGTCTATGGCGTGGGTCTACGGCCGCTCGCTTACTGGGATTGTGGG